>JAODAL010008632.1:0-116327 GCA_025379985.1 Phyllomedusa bahiana | reverse complement strand
CCACCCCGGGACTCCTTTTGGGTTGAGTTTCTGTCAGATCTAGGGATACGGGGAACCCAAGGTAGGATGGCTTGAACACAGCGAAGCCCAATGCGATGGAACAGGAGGCAGCAGAGAGGTAGAGGTCCTAGGCAAAGTCAGGAGGAACAAAAGAATGCACGTAGGTATCAGAAGTTTGCAGGGAAAAACCCGAAAGGTGGGGAAACAAAGGGAAGCAAGTTCCGGGCTAGGGATGCACAGCAGGGCTTAAAACAATATCAAGCAATGAGAAACAGGCTTGAGGATTTATTATGTGCCCAAACGGAAACGGGAAAAAGAGGGCACCCAGCTGAGACACGATCCACCATCTTGATGAGGGCAATTTAAAGGGGAAAACACAGTAAAAAAGTTCCAAGTCATAGCAGGAGATTCCTGACAAGAAGCCAGGAAAAAAAGGGTAAAGAAAGGCAGTGGCGGGCTGGCGGTCGGTAGCAAGCCATTGGGGGTTTGGAGGGGGGTAGTCGGACAGAGTGCATTAAAAGGAGAGAGTGTGAGGGAAGGCGAGGGGGAGGGGGGAAAAAGGAGCAGGTGTCAGACGGAGGGGGGCCGGCCCCCACCATGTTGTTACCAGGGCGAGGGTGGGGAAGTTGGAGGCCGCTAAAAGAGAGTGGGGCGGGGAGACTGTGTCGGGGGGTCAGCCGGTTTCAGTCGCCCAAGGAAGAGTGGGTTGCGTGAGATGAACAAGCATGTATTTGGAGTTTATTACATCAGACCGCGCCCCGGAGTCCAAGGAGGGGTTTGGGGGCAGGGTCGGGGGGAGGGTTTACTATTTGAAGGGATTAGCGGAAATTAGTGTGGGGGTCTGTTCGAGGAGGCAGGACTATGGTGGGAATGTGCTGGGGGGGCCTGGGTTGGGGATATGTCCCCGAACCCAAAAGGGAGGTGAGAGGGGAGTGGGTGGCAGTGGGTAACGTATTTTGGCGGGGTTTTTTTGGTGCGGAGGGCATTAAAACAGTGGGGAAAGAGGTTGGTGGGGGGACGGGTGGGGTAGAATCAGGGGGAGATGTAGAGTTCTTGCCAGCGAGGGTTTGGGGTAAGCAGTAAGTGTGAGGGGGTGGAGATGCGATGATGAGGGAAAAAAAAAAAAGAGCATAGTGTTAGATACAGTTGGCAGTTGATGTTGGGTGGGAAGGTGATGGAGGCGCTCTTGGGTGGGACGTTGATGGGGCGCTTTGGTGGGACAGTTGATGGGGGCACTTCGGCGGGACAGTTGTGGGGGCGCTTCTGGCTGGGGCGTTGATGGGGGCCTCGGTGGGGCATTGATGGAGGCACTCCTGGCTGGGGAGTTGATGGGGCGCTCTCTGGCTGGGACAGTTGATGGGGCGCTTCTGGTGGGACAAGTGATGGGGGGAGTTTGGCTGGGGGGTATGGGGGGGAGTCTTGGCTGGGACAGGTGATGGAGGGAGTCTTGGCTGGACGGTGATGAAGGGGTCTCTGGCTGGGACAGGTGATGGAGCGTCTCTGGTGGGGCAGTTGATGGGGCGCTTCTGGTGGGAAGTTTTGAGGCGCTTTGGTGGGACAGTTGTGGGGCGCCTCTGGCTGGACAGTGAGGAGGCGCCTCTGGGGGACGGTTGATGGGGGCGCTCTCGCTGGGAGGTTGATGGGGGCGCTTTGGCTGGACGGTTGTGGGGGCGCTCACTGGTGGGTGGTTGTGGAGGCGCTTTGGGGGGGGGCAGTTGATGGAGGACTCCCCGGGTGGGGCAGTTGATGGGGGCTCTCTGGTGGGAAGTTGAGGAGGGCTCTTGGTGGGACAGATATGGAGGCGCTCTTGGCGGGACAGATGTGGAGGCGCTTCTGGTGGGGGCGATGATGGAGGGTCTTGGCTGGGGGTTGATGGGGCGTCTTTGGGAAAAGGGTTGTGGAGGCGTCATGGTGGGACGGTTGATGGGGCGCTCTTGGCTGGGACGTTGATGGAGGCGTCAAAGGGGAGTAAATTAATTTTTATTTTTTTTTAATTGCAACTTTATTTGGAACAGATGTATGAGAAGAGTCCGCCCGGAAAGCAGAGTCTGCTGTGGAGTGGGGTTGTTTGTTTCGGGGGGCTTGCTGCGGGGGAGGGAAAAGCAGGCTTTATGTTAGAGACCCGGCACTATGTTAAAGGGTGGGATTAGGATTAAAACCCCCCGGGGCCCTGCAGTGTGGGAGTCCCCGATGAAAAGGGCCCCGGATGTGCTGCCAGCGACAAGCACGAGAGCGTAAGAAGGGACAAGGCATCAGAGATCGCAGTCTCAGGCCCCTGCTCAGGCTCCAAGTTGGTAGGACAGATTGAGCTTTTAGAAGGGGCAAGACTGTGATTGGCACCGCAGCTTCAGTCAGTTTTCCCCCCTTGCCCAGGTCAGAGTGTTAGGCGGCCCGGGGCTAGAAGGCAAGGATTAGTGCATCCACAAGCCTTAGCCCAGGGACCAGAGATAGCAAGTGAGTCCCGGAAGCTGGTACAGGCTGCAGGGACCCGAGGGGGGAGCGCAGATGCCCAAAGATGGGTGTTACCTTCTGGGTGCACTTGACTGGTAGACCACAATACAGAGCGTGAATCTTTAGTTTGTACTGTTTTGTGGTCACGGAGGGGTCAAAGTTCCCCAGGAGTTCAGGGAACAGATTCTGGAACCCGGGGTGGATGGCAGGGGTTTTGGGGTTTAATTGAGCAGGGGAGGAGTATTCGCAGAGCCCCAGCAGAAGCAACTGGGGGATTGCCCCCAAAAGCATTAATAATATGCCCCCCAATAGAAAATGCCCCCTGCCATTAATTGCCCCAATAGCGTTAATATGCCCCCAAAAGCCCTTAAAATGCCCAAATAGCCCTTAATTCCCCCCCCTAGCCTTAATATCCCCCTAGCCCAAAAATGCCCCCCTTTGCCCTTTTAAAATTTCCCCCCTTAGCTGAAAAAATAAAATAAAAAAACCATCACCCCGCACGGTCTCGGCCAGGTCCTGCGCTTTAGAAAGGTTAAGCGGTGTGTACTGTACTTACCGTCTGCGGGGCCCCGGGCCTCCCCGGTCCCCACTTGAGGGGTCCCAGCGTCGAGGAGGGTGGAAAGCGGTGGTCATCCCCCCCTGCGACGCCGACCGGGATGTACCCGTTCTTTCCAAGCGTGATACTAGGGGGAGAAAACGGCGATGAAGATCCGTCCCCGCCTCCTCTGACTGACTGCACGGCCGTGTGAAAAAAGCCGCAGTCAGAGTTCGGCGGGCGGTGCCCGCACCGAGGAGCGCTCCAGGCCCACGGCAGGGACCTGGAGCCGCCGAGATTCGGGGCACAGGCAGATTTATTCTGGGCTTGTGCCCCGAATAAAACTGCCTAGCGACGCCCCTGGTCTCTGACATGTTCTCTGGTTCTTATACATAATTCTCTAGTCGTCAGACCCACGTATAATTTAGGACAGCCACAAGATGCCAAATATACTACATTAGTAGTGCTACAAGATATATATTGTAGTATTTTAATCACATGATCATTCATTGTTGACTGAAAAGTTGTAGAACATGAGATATTATGACAGGCAAGACAATCTCCACATGGAAAAAAGCCCACTCTAGGTTTAGTAATACCAAAAGGAGTTTTCTTCTCTGGTACATTATGGCTTTTAACCAAAAAATCTTTGAGATTATGACACCTCCTTGCTGTCATTAGAGGGCAATCTGCCACAATTTTTCTCAAGGTTGGTTCAGTAATGTTTTTTTAAGTATTTCCCTCATTTTGGACCATTGATTGTTATAAGTAGAAATAAATCTAATATTATGGTCCTGTGATCTCTTGCTTGTAATGTTTTTTCTCTTGGAGTGTTTTTTGCCCTTAAATATGCTTTTTTGATTTGTCTACGGCTATATCCCCTATCTTTAAACCTCATTTTTAAATCGTAAGATTCCCTGCTGTTTTAGTGTAGCTGCCTAATGGCTCATTCCTTTCTGTCCTGGATCTCCTGCTGCCTCTTAGAGGTAAAGAACCTTCCCCAACCTCAATCCCGGTTTTCTATGCTTTCACTAAACTCTAAGGGCGACATGTATGACATGTATTTTTCGCCCGTTTTCTGGCGTATACTGCGCCTCCCGGCCCGATTCCCCTTGTCGGACGCAGGAATGCGGTGTTAGGCGCAGCGTTCGCCACTTTCAGATGCGCCTCGCATGAAGGGGCGGGCAATGGGCGCGGTGTGGGTGCGGTGTAGGCGTTCCGGGGCGGGACGCGGCGCGCTCGAAAACCCCGGGGCATGTACGATGGCGGCTCGCCAAAGCGCGGCGCAATGCAGCTCCGACAAGCAGACCTAGTTTATTTTGGTCTAAATGCTCCGGCGGCGGCGAAGTGAAGCAAGATCGGAACATGCAAGGAAGCAGATAGAAGATCGCGACAGAAATCTCGGCGCTCCGTGCAGCAGGAGTATGAATCCGAAAAAATCGCCTTTATAAAGGCGGAAAACATTATCAGAAAAGCGCTGAACCTCAAAAATATAAATAATTTTAAAAAAATCACTTTCCAAAAATCTAGAACGGCGCAATATCAAGAATTCAGATATTGGAAATTGCCGGGAAATACAGTAATTCAAATTCTGAAAGCTATTCTCATTGGTCGGCAGAAGCCAGCCAATCAGAATAGGAGCGACAGTGAACCATTATAATCTATGGAGAACGATTGACCAATCAGAATCAACGGCGGGACAGTTCAAAATACAGTAAAAATGCATAAAAGAGCTGATTGGCTGAGCTAGCGGGGGCTTGGCTATCTCGGCCAATCAGAATAGGAGCGACAGGGACCCATTATAGCCTATGGAGAAGTTAGAACCAATCAAAATCATATGCGGGACAGTTCAAAATACAGTAAAAATACTCCATGCCGCACGGCGCTGAGCGCCGAGATTGCATTGCGCCCATCTCTCCATAGAATACAATGGGATAAGTAGCTCACGCTCTGATTGGCTGGGATAGGCAAGCCACCGCTAGCTCAGCCAATCAGCTCTTTTCTGTATTTTTACTGTCTTTTGAACTGTCCCGCCTTTGATTTTGATTGGTCAAAACTTCTTCATAGCTTATAATGGGTCTTTGTCGCTCCTATTCTGATTGGTCAATTCTCCTACATAGCTTATAATGGGTCTTAGTCGCTCATATTATGATTGGCAGGTTAATGACGACCAATGAGAATATATTACAGAATTTGTATTACTGTATTTCCCGGCAATTCGCTCTATTGCAGTTCCCGATGTTGTACCGGTCTCGGCGACAAATGCGTTGTTCGGGATTTAATTGATTTATGTTTATAGAATGTTTGAGCTCTTTTTCAGAGAATATTTTACATTTAAAAAAAAAAAATTTTTTATTCATGCTCCACGCCGCACGGCGCTGAGAGCCGAGATTGCATTGCACCCATCTCTCCATAGACTACAATGGGAGAAGTAGCTCTCGCTCTGATTGGCTGCGATAGCCAAGCCACCGCTAGCTCAACCAATCAGCTCTTTTCAGCATTTTTACTGTATTTTGAACTGTCCCGCCTTTGATTTTGATTGGTTCTAACTTCTCCATAGGCTATAATGGGTCCCTGTCGCTCCTATTCTGATTGGCCGAGATAGCCAATCCCCCGCTAGTTCAGCCAATCAGCTCTTTTATGCATTTTTACTGTATTTTGAACTGTCCCGCCTTTGATTCTGATTGGTCAATAGTTCTCCATAGGTTTTAATGGTTCACTGTCGCTCCTATTCTGATTGGCCGGTTTCTGCCGACCAATGAGAATAGCTTTCAGAATTTGAATTACTGTATTTCCCGGCAATTTCCAATATCCGAATTCTTGATGTAATTTTTATGTTTGAGCTC
Source organism: Phyllomedusa bahiana (assembly GCA_025379985.1). Classification (NCBI taxonomy): domain Eukaryota; kingdom Metazoa; phylum Chordata; class Amphibia; order Anura; family Hylidae; genus Phyllomedusa; species Phyllomedusa bahiana. The sequence goes on along the minus strand of JAODAL010008632.1, from coordinate 110,495 downwards.
TTTTCTGAGAATGTTTTCCGCCTTTATAAAGGCGATTTTTTTATTCATACTCCGCACGGACATCTTTAATGATTTCTCGCTGTTCTCCAGCCTGGCTCGCACCGGAGTACATGTGAGGCGCAGTCCCGCACAGCGCCCATGTCCCGGCACTGCGCCCATGTCCCCGCACTGTGCCCCACACACTGGCGAGGCGCAGGGAACTTTTCCCCGCATGTATGAGCGCACCTCCTCGGACGGCGAATCTTAGGTGCAGCGCCGCACTGCGCCTAAGTCCCGCACTGCGCCCCCCACACTAGCGAGGCGCGGCAGACTTTTCCCCGCATGTATGAGCGCACCTCCTCGGACGGCGAATCATAGGCGCAGCGCTGCACTGCGCCTAAGTCCCGCACTGCGCCTCAAACACAGGCAAGGCGCGGTGGACTTTACATAGAATGTATGAGCGCGCCCCAGCGCCGACATAAATCAGCCGCAGATTTCGCCGGAATACCGGCGGAAAGGTGCGCCCCGACGTGGCGAGATTCATACATGTCGCCCTAACTATTTACATCTCCTTGGCCTTGCAGGCTTCTCCTCCCATGACAGCCACATGAAGCATCCACCCTCATGCCACTGGACACCTCCCTGAGAGGCTTGCTCCTTCACTGGCCCTCTGTGGTCACACACACACACTGACACACTCTGCAGCTCTGATCCCCCTCTGCCGCAGCTAGCCCCCCCTACTTCTCCAGCCAAGTTCCACCTCCTGAGCTTTCGAATTAGCTGCCCAGCTCCTGCTAACTCACTGCACCCCAAAAGCAGGCTAAAACTGCCTGAAACCAACTCTGAACTGTTTAACCCTTTGGTTGCTGTAACCAGGCCACCTATTTCCTGGTTTTCCATAACAGCCCACTGTCCTATCAGTTCTAACACAAGTATAACTATCCCTACATACCCTTACATCAACCCCAACTTAAAACGATTCCATCCCTGGATTCAGTAGCACTTACACACACATACAGTGTTTGCAGTGAAAATAAAACATTTTCATACTTGTGTTACTTTTACACACTAAGCATAACATTTACATTTTTGACAGGTCAGAAACCTCAGGGTAAGGTTCAGCGTCCATAACTGCAACAGTCCTTGACCCTCATAAACATTGCAAAATTAAATATTTCTACCATCGGGAACTGGTGCAGAATGCATCAGACACCTATTTCCTGGTTTTACAAAGCAGCCCACTGTCCTAGTTCTAACACAAATCTAACTATCCCTACATACCCTTACACCATGTCTAAGACCCCCATCTATCTCGGGAACAGGCCCCAGAAAGTTACAGCTCAGAATGGAGATCTGGTCGCACATGGCTCTCCACTCTATTCAATAGGAGTTTCTTAAACAGGTGAGCACCGTCTTTGGCTATACTTGGAATTTCCATAGTACAGAATGGAAAGCCATGCACAAGCGCGAAGAGCTCTCCATTCTGCTCTGTAACTTTCAGAGGCCAGTTCCTGAGACAGTTGAAAGTCCCAGAGACGGGACCTTCACCTGTCAGACTTTGATGGCATATCTTAGTGATATACCATCAAACTCTATGGTGGTGAGAACTCCCCTTTAATTGAGCAGTAGCAGAGTTATAACACTGCCATGCTGTGCCTGATGCTTCTAGAAGACAAATTAGCTAATTCAATGTACGCTTTACAGCTCTGCTGCCACACTGCTAGTGGCATTATATAGGAGGCACTGCTCTGTTGTGACATGACATGGTCACCCAAGGACAACGATAGATCCTGCTGAGTAAGGATGAGCGATACTATCGACAAAAGTTTAAATCGGCACGATTTTTACGTTTATCGGTGTTTCGCGATGATGCGATAGTTTACTTGAATATCGTAACGATAATCGTTATCACGTTTACAATCTCGCCTTTTTCAGCGCTTCCTTTAATTTTGGCGGCCAGCCAATCAACGAAGAGCATAGAGCAGGGTGAGCAGGGTGTACAACGTCATGATTGGGCGGCGTATGGATCTCATTAGCTGCAAAAATCACATGGCCATGTTTTATGTATATGACTCCATTTCCTGTTCAGCCTCATTTCTCACTGATCTCACTACAGAGCAACACGTCTCACTACCTGTCCCAATAGCTGTTGTCACAGCTCAGAGAGGCAGTCTTCTTTTATTCAGAATACCATCCTTGTAGTTGTGAAGCTTAGGATATAGTTAGATTAGAGAATTTAAGTTCTGGTTTAGTTAGCGAGAGACTTGTAAAGAAATCTAGTGCTGTGTGCAGCCGTGGGGGTTGGGTCGGGGGAGGGGGTCAGAATAGAGGGTTGATGATGTGCAGCCTAGTCTCTCACATGGAAATAGCAATTTTTTTTTAACACTCTTTGGCCAGCAGACTTCCCACCTGAGGTGAATTTGTCCCTTTTGTTTTTGCATTTCTATTGGTGTCTGTGCGTCCCAGTTCTTTGCCAATAGCTCCCTTGTACGCAAATTGGGTTACAGATATTTTATAGTAACTGACGCCTGTTGTCAGTGGTGCCAAAACCGCCATATATAATCCGTATAACTTTTAAATAGTTCTATTTCACTAAGTGTGTCTCATTTTGGCGCAAATCGTGCACTTGTACACCAATTGGGTTACAGATATTTTATAGTAATTGGTGCTACATGTCAGCGTTGTAAAACCGCCATATCTCATTCATCGAACTTTTCAATAGTTGTATATTGCACTCTGTGCTTGTCGGTTTTTTGCCAGTAGCCCCCGTGTTCGCAAATTGGGTTACAGATATTTTATAGTAACTGCCACCTATTGTCACTGGTGCCAAAACCGCCATATCTTATCCATATAACTTTTAAATAGTTCTATTGCACTCAGTGCGTTTCAGTTTGGTGCAAATTGTGCACTTGTACGCAAATTGGGTTGCAGATATTTTATAGTAACTGTGTGAAAGGGGTCCCTTTGCAGCTTCTACCACTGTACCTGCTGTGGCTATTCCGTCCTCATGTTCTCAGTTAGCCATTGAACATAATGAATTATTTTAGCCTATGAATTGTTTTCTGTGATTTTTATAGCCTAATTGTCTTGCCTAAGATGTAGCACACATCCAGTTTCCTGTTGTGGATATTAATTCCAGCTTCTCCTCCCCTGTTTGAGTGTAACAATGAAGCTGTTGTTCCTCTCCTATAGACTTTAATGGTCATCGGCGATAATCGACTATTGACACGATAATTGCCGATATTAACTATTGACTCGATAACGATTCTTGACACAATCGCTCATCACTACTGCTGAGCACTGTCATTGCCTCCATAGCCGGCACCAGCACAATGAAGTCAAAGACCTGCCCAGCTCAGGACTCTGTGTCGCATCTGCCGCATACAACTTTGTGATATGGGCCAGGGCCGTTCCTAGGGGCTGGCGAGGCTCCACTCACCCACCCGGAGGTCAGCCTTTGACTCTGCACAGCCGTTGCAATACGGCTGCGCAGAGTCACTCAGCAGCTGCACACTCGCTGTGCAGCTGCTGCTACAGGGAGGAGGCAAGACGGATCGTTCCTGTCCTGTCTCCTCCCCTGTATCAGCGTCGCTTTCACCGCGCCCCCCTGCGACGCTCGATCTCCTCGGCTGGCAGCTCTGCCGCCGAGGAGACCTCTGGGAAATGCGTGACACTGCTCTGCAGCTCCCAGACCTGGACGCGAGGACCGTGGGATCATGGCATGGTGAGTAATTTTTTTTTATTTTATAAATAGCTACTACCTGGCTACAAGGGGGAACTGGCTGGCTATGGGGGCACTGTCTGGCTACAAGGGGGCACTGTCTGGCTACATGGGGGCACTGCCTGGCTACATGGGGGCACTGTCTGGCTAAATGGGGGCACTGTCTGGCGACAATGGGGGCACTGCCTACAATGGAGGCACTGTCTGGCTACCTGGGGGCACTGTCTGGCTACCTGGGGGCACTGCCTGGCTACATGGGGCCGCTGCTTGGCTATATTGGGGCACTGCCTGGCTACAAGGGAACACTGCCTGGCTAAAATGGGGCACTGCCTGGCTACAATGGGGCACTACCTGGCTACCAGGGGGTACTACCTGGCTACATGGGGGGAATCTACCTGCCTATATGGGTATCTCCCTGACTATATGGGCATCTACCTGGCTTTAAGGGTCTACTGCCTGGCTATAGGGGCATCTGCCTGGCTATAGGGGCATCTGCCTGGTTATAAGGGACTACTACCTGACTATAGGGGCATCTACCTGGCTATAAGGGGCTACTACCTGGCTACATGGATTACTACCTGGCCACAGGGGCTACTGTCTGGCTACATGGGCTATTACATGGCTACAGGAGCTACTACCTGGCTACATGGACTACTACCTAGCTACAGGGACTACTGTCTGGCTACAGGGAGCATATTACATAGCTACCATATGAGGTGCTGTAACGGATGAGCGGGGAAAGCGGGTAGTGGACCCACTGGACCACTGCCGGGCTTGCTCCGAGGGGACGTAACCAAGTGGCCATTGGGCAAGGTATCTTCACAGAGCCTTTGATGGTAAGGTTGACTGACCCCAACAGCCACCAGGCGCCATCCCAGAGCAGTCCCCAGCAGTGGCAGCTGACCAGACGGGCCAGAAGTGCCAATGCTAGGCACCAACAGGATAAGGGACAGAGACAAAGCAGACTAGAAGTAAATATGTGCAGGTACAAACAAAGACAGGACAAAACAGATGCCAAACAGGAGGATAAGCAAAGGTAAAGGGAACAATAAATAGACAGACTGAAGACACCAAGAACATAAGCAGAGACGTAAGCTAAACTCAGGCAAGAAACCAAGGCATGAACAGAAACACGGACAATGAACAAGGCAGGAAACTCACAAAGACACAGACAGAGACACAAAGAGACCACATGGGCACACCGGACTGCTAACAAACAAGATCAGACAACACAGCAACAGACTACACCAAGAGACAACAACAAAAACAACAACATGACACAACAAGGATCAGGCAGGGAGTGTGAGGAGAAGCAGGCTTATAAACCCACAGGTGGAAGGGGATTGGCAGGGGAAGCCCAACCCCGCTGCACACTGTGGGAATAAAGGAAGGGAAGATGTGGGCGCCGCCCTCTATAGAGACAGGGAATCAGGGCAGCAGCCAAGATGGAGGAGCAGCAATCACAGGTGAGTAAGCAGAGGCTACAGGAGCGCTCACAGCGACACTGCAACAGGAAACAGATCTGCGATAGGAACATAGGTACGACTGCGGTTCGCAGCAGAGGCCGCAGCGTAAGGACAGGAACGTGGCACGGACCGTGACAGGTGCTATAGATGGGGAGTTTTTGTATAGAAATAGGAATTGGTAGAGAAGTGCTGATAAATTGAGGAGTCTAAGATGTTTGTTTTGTAAATTTTACAGTGAAGAGTCGAGGCTGGAAGAAGTCGTCATGGCGTCTGGGACAGATGGAGAAGAAGAAGAGAAAGAGAACAGCTCTTCAGAGACGTCTCCTGTGAGTCACTAGATATAACTTTACTGTAATCATTTATATGTCTGCAGAACTTGTGTACAGCTGGTATCCAATACCACTGTATGCAGGTAATATAGGTTGTAGTATAATGGTTTGTATTCAGTAATAGTCAGCTTGTATTATTCGGTTACTATGTGCTGGTGATATGTGGTCTGAGTAGTTTATTGGTGCTATTAGCCTTGGGAATCTGGTTGGTGTAGCGGTGTTATTTGGTAACTGTATGACTATTATTTAGTAGTTTTATACGTAGCAGATTGTGTTAAAGCTTTTTGTATATTTTAGATTTGGTTGATGGTGATGCAATGTGTCGCATTATGTTACGGGAGGGGGGAATTTCTTCACCTCGCCCTGAGTGAAATTTAGCCTAGGAACGGCCCTGATATGAGCTATGGAGTCAGCAGGACCTTTCTTGTTCCTTGTATGACACAGAGATGGGGCAGCGGCCCACATGGCCACTAGCAGATTATCAGTCCAGGCCTGGCTTCAATCATTTTTATGTCTACAAATTCGTACAAGACTGTCTGGATATATAGACATTCTCATGGCTCAAAATGTAGCAAATGATAGAATAATATATAATGTAGTCTACTCTGCAGTAAGGTACCAGAGAGATGCTTTTTGGGGCATTATAATAAGTTTATTGATAAATGCTTTGAATGGTGATGTCAGGAAAAGACCCATGAATGCTGCAGGTACCAGGAATCAACAGAAGACCAGGGAAGAACAGCGACAGAGGCAGTGCTGGAATGGAGGTGAGTAGGTAAGTTTACCTCCCAAGTGTCCCTCATTTAGATGGACAGTCCCGGTTTTTGACCCAAATCCCCCTCTCCCTCCTTACTCTTAAAATGCCCATCTTTTTGACTTGATAAACTTGCGGTAATAAATGTACTATATTCTCATAAAAAAGCCTCATTCTTGCTCATGACTGTGTACTAGGCTACAGTGTATATATTATTCAGTAACTTGTTGCAATCTGGACCATAGAAATGTATCTTTTTAGATGATTTGTACTAATTTGTAAATAAAAATCTATTGAAGCGTATAAGTATAAATGGAAATAATGGATTCCTCTCAATGAACCATAAGGAGCTGTTCACACGGCACAGGACAAATACCGGTTGGTTTTCGGGCCGTGCACACGGCCGCTGCGGGATGGCTTTTCTCCACGGTTACCGGAGAAAAGCCCTCCCCTTCACATAGGCATGTCCATAGTCCATCTGAAAACCGGACTGAAGAATGAACATGTTCTATGTTTTTCGGACCGCCGGCAGTATGAAAAACCGCCGGGCGGAAAATCCGTGCAGTAGGGACCGCTACACGGATTTTCCATTAAGGTCCATGTAAAAGGTTTTCAGACGGTTTTCAAAACCGAGAACCCGCTGAAAAACCGGCTGAAAAATCGTGCCGTGGGGCCATGGCCTAAGCGTCCATCAGTTGGAAGATATGGGTAAGTATCAATTTTTTGTTTTCTAGTAGCAGCAAGATAAGAAAAAAATTGCAACAATACAAGAAGCTACATTATTTCTTTCTGATAAGTTTTACTTCATATTCAATCGGTGTATACAATAAACATTTCATGTGAACGAACATCTATGGCAATATAAAGCATTATGAATGCAACTCAGCACTTATCTTGGTGTAAAAACACCTTCTCAAAGGGTTAAGTCCCGAATAGAGAGGAGCACACCTTTCCTGCTGCCAACCGGACACTGTTTGGGACTTAACCCTTTGTTTTTACACCAAGATAAGTGCTGAATTGCATTCATAATGGTTTACATTGCCATAGGTGTTCGTTCACATGAAATGATTATTGTATACACTGATTGAATATAAAGTAAAACTTATCAGAAAAAAATAATGTAGCTTCTTGTATTGTTGCATGATTGAAATAAGGGAAGGAAGCAGGGAATTCCCTTGAAGGCTACTTGATGTAAATGTCAGCCCGTTAGTTTTTCACTATACGGCATACATGTAAAGTAAAAGAAAAAAAAATGACCGGGACAATGGCCAACGCAGGCGAATATTGTACATTTTTATACTTTTTGATGGAAAAATATAAGTAGAAAAGTACTTTATAAACATGTTGTGAATCAGGGACATAACTAGAACTCATTGGCCCCATAGCAAAATTAGATGTGGACCCACCACTTAAAAAATGATACCGCCATATATCAGAAAGCCCTCAGGGGATGTTCACATGTCGTGTTGGATCCAATTTTGGATCCGTTTTTAGATGCGTGTTTGGATCCATATTTCGGACCCTAAACGGACCCAAACACACGCAAACAATGTGCAGTGTGATTTATATTGCTTACAATGTAAAACACTCATTGGCGATCAGATGTCTGAACGCCACTGCGTGTTTTACATGTGTCTTTGTGATGCGTCTTTTGGATCCGTTCAAAGAATTGACATGTCAATTCTTGATCCAAAAGATGCAGAAGATGCTCTATTTAAAACTATAGGTGGGGTTTCTGATGCAGCCAAAACACATCCAAACACACACCTGCATATTAGATGTGTACTGGATATGATTTACGCAGCACTTTTAAATGCAATTTTTGGGTCCAGAAGGGATCCAACGTGCTGTGTGAACATGCCCTAAGGGCATGTCTCCACTGCACAGGTTTTCAGCCGGCTTTTTAGGCGGTTTGCGGTTTTGTAAAACCGGCCGAAAATGAGCACAGTGGTGCTCTATGGAAAACTCGTGCAGCAGTCCCCACTACACGGGTTTTCTGTCCGGTGGTTTTTTCGCCCGCGGTCTGGCCACAAAACATTCAACAAGCAGAATCTACAGTCCGGCAGTCCGGTTTTCGGACAGAACCTGTGCTTGTTAATGTGAAGGGCATTTCTCCGCTCATCGCTGAGAAAAGCCACCCCCCCCCCCCCCCCGCGGCCGTGGGGAGGGCTGCAAAATTGGACAAATACCGGCCGGGTAAACCGACCGGTATTTGTCCTCTGCAGTGGGGATGCAGCCTAATAGCAGAGCTTGAGAAGAAAGCTAGGTAAGTGAGAAATACAGATCCTCGGCACTACCTCCTCCAGTAATTAACGTGGACTGGCATACTCCTGAGATACATATATTTACTCATACATGCCAACTCTCCCGTTTTTGGCGGGGGGGGGGTCCCGCTATTTGGGGTCCCCCCCGCCCTCCCGGGGGAGTTGGCATTTCTCCTGCCGCCAGCAGTCGGCGGGGGTCCTTTAAATGGCCGCGGCGCCGGAGTAGCGCTGGTGCGCTATTCCGGTGCCGCCGGGGCCGTTTCCCACGGGCGGGTGAAGAGGGGAGGGTCCGCTCACCCGCCCGCGGTCTCACTGTGCCGGGGGGAGGCAGGAGGGAGCGCTCCCTCCTCCCCCCGTATGTCCGCCGTCTGTGCGCGCGGTACCACACAAAATCAGCGGTTTCAGGGGAAATGAGCGTGGCGCCTCTCATTCCCCCTGCGTCGCTAAGGAGATCGGGCAGGAGTCTGGCCCGGGCTGCAGGAGCCTGGTAGGTAAAGTGGGAAATTTTTTATTTTATTTTTATTAACTACATGGGGGGCTCTGCCTGGCTTTCAATGGGGGGGGGGGTCTACCTGGGGTGGCTACAATGGGGGCAATAGCTGCTGGCTACAAAGGGGGCAACTACCTGGTGGCTCTAAAGGGGGCAACTACCTGGCTGGCTACTAAAGGGGGCACTACCCACCTGGCTGGCTACTAAAGGGGGCACTACCTACCTGACTATTAAAGGGGGCACTCCTGGCTACAAAGGGGGCAACTACCTGGGGTAACAAAGGGGGCACTACCTAGCTACCAAGGGGGCATCTGCCTTGCTACAAGGGGGCATCTACCTGCCTGTAAGGGGCATTACCTGGTTATGGGGGGCTACTACCTGGCTATAAGGGCATCTACCTGGCTTTCTTCCCAAAACCATTATGTAGTTAGGCGGAGTGGGTGTGGCTTTTTGAAGGGGCGTGGCACACAAAAAGACGGGCGTGTCCATGCAAATATTTGCCACGGCGCGCGTAGCGCGCCGCCCTCTTTAATCTCCTGCTTTTCCATTTTCAAAAGTTGCCAACTATGTATTTACTGCCATTTTCAGCGGTGCTCTGTGATCAATAGCAAAAGTCCATATAGCAAATAAGGTAATAGGAGAAAGAATCACGGCCATCACCTTCGTGGTTATAAATAAGATTCGCTTTTTTTTCCGGCACTTCAATCCGTGGAGGGGCTGACATGTGAACACATCCTGGCCAGGAAGAAGCGCTAGTTAGCGCGAAATGGCCGTAGCTGCCTTGTCGGATGTGTTCACATGTCAGCCCCTCCACGGATTGAAGTGCCGGAATAAAGCGAATCTTTTTATATCACGAATGGTGAGTGCCGTGATCAGGGGCGTCGCTAGGCATTAACATTCGGGGCCCGTGCCCCGAATCTAATGCCTGCTGCCCCGAATGTTTTGCAGTCCCCGGCCGGCGGCTGATCAAACACTGTAGCGCGGGCCGCTTGCTGATCAGAGAGGTAGATGCGGCGCGCGCTATATTTTAAAACTCCCGCCCGCCCCTAATTCTCCGCTGTGCCGGGCTTCAATGTGGTGCTGAGTGAGCATTTAACGCGGGGTTTTCCTCATTGTTTAGACGCGGGCCCCGCGCCCTCAGCGCCGCCATAAAGCCAGTACGGGGGGTACTGCTCTTGGGGCCCGGGGAAAAAAAGAAAACGAACTGAAGGGGGGGGGAGGGGGGGGGGGCCGCCCCGCCCGTTGCAAGCGGGCCCCCCCCAATTGTTTCCAATAAAATCATTCATAGCACGGGCTTCAGCGGCCCGTAATTTATATACAAAGAGGGGCCCGCACTGTGTGATGAGGGGAGGAGAGGCCGGGCCCCCCAGTCACAAGCAGCACAGAAGGATTTTACACTTACGCTTCGGTGACTGCAGGCCCGCCCCCTCCCCCTCTTCCTTCTCTGTAGCCGCGATGACAGATTACATCGTGAGGCCCCCCCACGGGGGGAAACCTTTGCGGGGTTTTAAAAATGCGTCATGTGGGTGAGGAAAGCCCCGCGCGAGAGGAGGGAGGGGGACGGGGGCCCGCCCGTCACCGAAGTGTAAATGTAAAAAAAATCTCTGTGTGCTGTTTTCTCGGGGGCCCCGGGCCTCCCTTCCTCACTTCACACAGTGCGGGCCCTCTTTGTATATGCCTTTGGGGGGGTCCATCAGGATCCCCCAAAACAGGGTCCCACCATTCAGGGGCCCCCCGACAGAGTCCCACCATTCGGGGCCCCCAGCCCAGGGGCCCCACCACTCAGGGGCCCCAGACAGAGCCCCCACCATTCAGGGTTTCCCTTTAAAGGGGCCTCCATTACGGGGGTCCCACCATTGGGGGCCCCCCATTTCCGGGCCCTTTTCCTGTTCGGGAAACCCTCAGCCATCCCTCTGCCCCCACCCCTCAGCCATCCCCCCTGTCCTGGCCCTCACCCCTCCTCCCCCCCCTTCCAATTCCCCCCGGGGGGCCCCTCCCCCCAAATAATTCCATCCTTCTATCCTTGGCCCCTAAAAGCCCCTCCTCCTTCCCTTCTTTCCGGGGACCCTCACCCCTTTCCCCCCCAAATTCCCCCCTGCCCAAGCCCCTCGCCACCCCCCCCCTGCCCCAGCCCCCCAAAACCCCATCCCTCCCTGTCCGGGGCCCCTCGGGCCTTTCCCCCCTGTCCGGGACCCCTCGTTTTTTTTTTTTTCCCTCCTTTTCCCGGGCCCCTCGGGCCCACCCCCCCCTGTCCGGGAAACCCCTCGGGCCCAAAAATCCCCCCTTTTTCCTGGCCCCCTAAAGCCATTCCCACCCCCCCTTGGTCCTGGCCCTCAGCCCCCCCTCCACCCCCCCCTGCCCTGGCCCCCCCCCCCTACCCCCCCCCTGTCCCACCCCCCTCCCCAAATCCTACATTTCTTTTTCCCGGGGACCCTCAGCCATTCCTCCCCCCCCCCTGTTTTTGGCCCCCCACCCCCCCCCTCCACCCCCCCTGTCCGGGCCCCTCACCCCTCCCCCCAATCCCCCGGGCCTGGCCCCCCCAGCCCTCCCTCCACCCCCCCCTGCCCCGGCCCCTCACCCCCCCCTCCATCCCCCCTGTCCCACCCCCTAAAGCCCTCCCTCCATCCCCCTGTCCCGGGCCCTCAGCCCTCCCTCCCTGCCCCCCTTTTCCCAGCCCCTATGCCCTCCCCCCCATCCCCCCTTTCCAGACCCTCACCCCTTTCCCTCCTTTCCCCCCTTTCCCCCACCTCCCTCACCCCCCTCCCTCCCTTCCCCCCTTGCCGGGCCCTTTCCCCCCCCTCCATCCCCCTCTGTCCACGCCCCTCAGCCATTCCTCCATCCCCCCTGCCCCACCCCCTCACCCTCCCTCCGGGGGGCCCCCCCGGGCCCCTCAGCCCCCCCTTTCCATCCCCCCGTTCCCCACCCCCTTCACCCCATCCCCCCGGTCCGGGCCCCTCACCCCCTCCCTCCACCCCCCCTTTGCCCGGGGCCCCCCCTCAGCCCCCCCTCCATCCCCCCTGTTTGGGCCCCCTCACCCCTTTTCCGCCCCTTTCCCCTGTCCCAGCCCCCCCCCTCCCCTCCTGCCCGGGCCCCCTACCCCTCCCTCCATCCCCCTTTCCCGGGGACGCCAGCCATCCCCCCTGTCCGGGAAACCCCCCACCCACCCCCCTTGTCCCTGGACCTCAGCCCCCCCTCCCTCCCCCCTGCCCTGGCCCCCCCCCAAGCCCCCCCTTCCATCCCCCTTGTCCCGGGGGGGGCCCCTCGCCCTCCCCCCTTTCCCCCCTGTCCCAGCCCCTCAGCCCTCCCTACCCCCCCCTTTTCCAGACCCCTCAGCCCTCCCCCCACCCCCCCCTGTCCGGGGCCCCTTTTCTTTCCCTCCCCCACCCCCCTCGGGTCCACGCCCCCCCAGCCTTTCCCCCCACCCCCCATGCCCCACCCCCTCACCCCTCCCCCCCTTTTCCCCCCCCAATCACCCCTCCCCCAACCCCCCTGCCCTGCCCCCCAGCCCCCCGTTCCATCCCCCTTTTGTCCCAGCCCTCACCCCTCCCTCCTGCCCGGGCCCCCCTCAGCCCCCCCTTTCCTCCCCCTTTGGGGGACCCCCAGCCATCCCCCTGTACGGGACCCCCCACCCCACCCCCCCCTGCCCTGGACCCCCCGGGGCCATCCCCCCTGCCCTGGCCCCCTCAAGCCCTTTCCCCCCTGCCCGGGGCCCCTCAGAAACCCCCCCTGTCCTGGCCCTCACCCTTTTCCTCTACCCCCCCTGCCCGGGCCCCTTCCCCCTCCCCCCAAATCCCCCCCTGTCCCAGCCCCTCGCCATTCCTCCATCCTTCTTTCCTGGCCCCTCAGCCCCCCCCTCCATCCCCCTTGTCCTGGACCCTGCCCCCCCCTCCACCCCAAACCCTTGCCCCGGCACTCAGCCTCCCTCCATCCCTCTGTCCTGGCCCCTCACCCCTCCCTCCATCCCTCCTGCCCTGGACCCTCACCCTTTCCCTCACTCCTCTGCCCGGGCCCCCTCGGGCCCTCCCTCCCATCTCCTTTTTCCCTGGACCCTCACCCCTCCCTCCATCCCCCCTGCCCCACCCCCTCAGCCCTCCCTAAAATCCCCCTTTTTCCCTGGACCCCCAGCCCCCCTCCATCCCCCCTCCCCACCCCCTCGGGCCCTCCCTTACATCCCTCTTTTCCGGGCCCCTCGCCATCCCTAATCCCCCTCTTTCCTGGCCCCTCGGGCCTTCCTCCTCCCCCCTGCCCGGGCCCCTTTTTTGGGGGGCCTATTTATTTACGGGACCTAATGGGGACCCTTTTTAATGCCCTACCTTAATGGGGGCCTATTTTGCTACCTAATGGGGTCTATGAAACCAATTTAAAAGTGGGGCCATATACCTCCCCTGTTTGGGGCCCAAATTTACCTACCCAAATTGGGGGGGGAGGCAACCTATCTAATGAGGGGGCCTGCCTAATTGGGGTCAAACCTATTTGCCTACATAATTGGTTGTATTTTACCTACCATATTGGGTGTTTACCTACTATATAGGGGGAAAAAAAAAGAAGAATACATCTGGGTGCACAAAAAAGGAGCCCCCTTTAGCAAATCGATGGGCACTTTTTTCTGCCCCAGGGTTTTCTATTACTTTTTTGGGACAATGCGGGTTTATTTATTACTATTTAGGGTGCTATGATTGGGGGGTTTTGTTTTGAATGGCAAAAACGGGTAGGGATGTGCTGGAAAAATGGGAAAAGTTTAAGTTTTTTTGTGTCAAAAATTTCAGAGAAGATTTGTCGGGGGAAGATATGGGGATGGATGGAGAAAAAAAAGGGGGGAAAAAGAAAGGGTTTTATAGAAATAGGGGTCAAACCCGTGAGTCTCTAAATGTAAACCCCAATGTTTAAATTTTTTACATGACTGTAGAAACCCATGTACACTGGTGTCACTTGCGGCGGGCATTTGGTTTTGGCGAAATTATTAAACGGATCTATGTAAATGGTATTATAGGTATAATTTGGGCTTGGTACAATGGGCTGTATGTAACAAATATTTTATAGTAGTATGTATTCTGGGTTTCTTGTCCATGTATAGGTGTATTACCTGGTTTAAATGCTTTACCCATTTCAGCAGTTATTTTTCTTTGAATAAATAGAGGAAAGGGTTTTAAAATAGGAAAAAAATTCAGCGTGTCATTTTAAACCCGTGTAGACAGTGTATAAATTTTTTTTATCTATAAATATAGGGGGCCGCGTTAAAACCCTGTTTCCATAAAAAAAAAGCTGCGGTTTTAAAACCCGCCCTTTTTAAGAAAAAATATAAAACCGAGGGGGCCCCCTGCCCCGGATCTTTTGGAACCCCAGCAACCCCCCCCCGTGTGTTTTTTCTTTCCCATTACCTACTTGAGAAGAAAGCCACCAAACTACTTTTTTCCTACAAAAAAGGAAAAATTTTCTTGGATCCTGCCCCTTTAAAATTTGGGCCCCCATTTAAAAAGTCGTAGGGCTGCCCTTTTGGGGGTATAGTTAAACCCCACGGTGCAAAAAGAATAAAAACCGCGCAAGTGTACATCTAGCTGTTGCCGGATCGGTTGTAGTTTTCTAACAGAAACACTTCTTGATTTGGCCATTAGATGGCGCATGCCGGCCTTTTATTCCACTGTAAGCAGTACAGTATTCAGATAGGGCGGGGACGCCACGTTCTCTCAGTTTAGTTGCAGCCGACCACACTGAAATCCAAAATAAAATTGATGTAAACCTAGAATAAAAAGGGAAGGAGAAAACTCAGCAGACAGGACGGCTTTGCAGACCCATGCAACTTCTATCGGAGGGAAAGATCGGGCACCACGAGTGATCGCCTGACCCCAAAAGGGAAAAGTCCAGGGAACCCAGGGCCCCACGGGAAAAAAGAGGGGGGAGCAGTTTCCCCACAGAGCACCGGGCCGGGGAAAATTTAAAAACTTTTTCCCCCGGGAAACCGGACAGCTGCAAGTTTTTCCTGCTGTGCCCAGCGAGGGAGGAGCAGCTTTTAAAAAAAAGTAGGTTTTCCCCTCCGGGAAAAACCCCCCTGCGATATGGGGAGCTTGGGGAGCCCCACCCCCCCAAATCTAGATCGTTGGCTGCTGGGATCCCCCATCCCTTTGGGGAAAGGACTGGGGGAGTTCCCGGGACGACCCGGGGAAAGTTAAAGATTTTTTTAGGGTGCCCAGTAGACTGTGCCCAAACAAAATAAAAGGAAACCCTTTTCCCCCGGGTTTAAGAAAAACAGTGCTCAAAAAATTCATGTGCTAAATTTTAAAGGAAAGGCATGGAGTACCCTTTTCCCCCAGGGCTGCAAGACTCTCAGCACTTGTGGTTTTTCCCTTTAATTTTATAGGCAAAAAAAGGCCCACCCTTCATTTTAGCGAATGGGGAAAAATTCAATCAGGTCTACTCTTTGGGTTTTCTTGTGCCTGTAATTTTGTTTTTTCTATTATACCCAAAGGGGTTTTAAAATTTTCAAGTACAGAAATTTGCTAAAAACTACAAAAAGGGATTCCTATAGTCTACAAATAAGATCTACTACAATCTACTATAAGGATTTTACTAAAGCCCTCCAAAAAAGGGATTACTAAAAACCTACTAAAAGGGATCTACTATAGGCTCAAATAAGTTTAAAACTACAATCTGTTTGGGGAAACTACTATGGGTTCTAAAAATAAAAATCTACTACAATCTACTATAAGGCTCTATTTCTGCTATAAGGATCTACTAAAATCTATTATAATAATATAGTATAATTTCCTAATAAAAATCAACTTAGTTAAAATCAAACAAAAAAGGGATCTACTATATCTTCTATAATCTTATTTACTAAAATCCTTTGAATCTACTGCATCTACATGGTTTTACTATATCTACTAAAAATGATTTTACTATATCAACTATAATTTTTCCATAGAATTTTACACAATCTACTAAAAGGTTCTATACTATTTTAATATTTATTGTCTACTAAAATCTATTTTTAAATTAAAAATAAAAAAGTCTACAAATTTATGATTTTATGTAAATATAATCTTTAAAAGGATCTAAAAATAATCTACTAAAAATTTTTATAAGGGATCAAATATATCTACTATAAAGGATTACTATATTTTCCTATAATCAAACAAAAAAAGGTCTACTATAAAAAAATTACAAAAAAATCTATATTATTTAAAAATCTTCTATATCCCCATAATCTACAAAGGGGATCACTTTATTTTTACAATAATCTACTAATAAAAATTTAGTAAAACTTAATCTAAAATTTAAACTATATTACAACTAAAAGGGTTCTACAAAATATTAAAAAAATCTTCTATTTTTAAAAATTACTCATTAAATCTACTACAATCTACAAAAAGGACCCTAATCTACAAGATCTTTGTATCAAATAAAATCAAATTATAAAAACAAATTATGATATCTACTAATAGGATCTACTGTAGATATAATCTACTATAAGGATCTATTATATCTACTGTAATCTATATCTACTATAATTTACTAATGGGATCTACTGTATCTACTATAATCTACTAATAGGATTTACTAAAATATAATCTACTAAAAGGATCTACTATATCTACTATAAGGATCTACTATATCTACTATAACTTTTAAGGGGTTTTCTACTAATTCAACTAAAAACTACTATGGGAAAATTATATACTATAATCATAAAAAAAATCTACTATATCTACTCTAAGGATCTACTATATTTACTATAATCTTCTAAGTTTTAAGGTTTTCATTTAAATAAAGGTTTGGGGGGGAAAGGGGAAAAAGAAAACCGCCTACAGATTACACAACACATGGAGAGAAGTCAAGTGTAGCTGTTTTTACCAACACATGTTTTGGTTGTGATACAATGTGACAGATGGAAAAAAAAACAGAAGGGACATGTATCAATATGATTGCCTGTATGAATTGAAAAACACTATTTAAACCCCAAGTTCCTGGGGCCCCGGGCCTTTTTTTAACCCCCCCTTTTCGAACGGCTTTTTTTGCATTTTTTTTAAAGTATATCCCGGGCTTGAAGGGCTTTTCATGTTTTCCAATTTAAAATTGGGTTTAAATTTCCAAATTTTTTAAAGGCTTTTTTTTTTGTGTAATTCTAACTTTTTTTTACAATATGGTACAATAAAAGTCTGTTTTTACAATTTTCTATCTATTTTTCAGCAAAGGTAGCACTAAAAATAAATCTGAAATTTGTTTTTTTTTTTCCCTGTATGGACATTTTTATATAAAGCTAAAGGTTCATTGAGGGCAGGACTAAAAGCTGCAGTATGGACTCAGTGTTTTTGTTTTTTTTTTATTAATTTTTTAAAAGTTTTTTATTTATTTTATAGCAGCTGCACAGAGTTAGGGCTTGTTCACATGGAGTTTACATCCGTGTTCCAAGCGCTTTTAGGATCCGTCTTGGGGTCCGCTCTGTCGGTCCCCAAGACGGATCTAAACAATTAGCAGTGAGATTATCACTGCTGTCTATGACGAACACGCAGCGGCGTTCAATGAGGGATCGCCGCTGCGTGTTTCAAAAGCGCAGCTCGGCTCAGTCTTGAAAAGAATTGCATGTCAATTCTTTTCAAGACAGAGCCGTGCTGCGCTTTTGAAACACGCAGCGGCGATCCCTCATGTGAACGCCGCTGCGTGTTCGTCATAGACAGCACTGATAATCTCACTGCTAATTGTTTAGATCCGTCTTGGGGACGGACAGTGCGGGCCCCAAGACGGATCCTAAAAGCGCTTGGAACACAGAGTGTAAACTCCGTGTGAACAAGCCCTTAGGCCGGCATCTTTTAGGACATATTTCGGGGCATAATTGCGCTGCAATGCTCCCAGATGCGTCCTGTAATTACGGTAATCATAGTGGCGGTATGTTTAGAAGAACACGCTTAATCTTCTAAAGTGCGTCTGGGCCGGCCCCTGGCCAGCCCTATCCCTTTTCATTGTCACTGCGGCGTTCAATACGCGGCGGGGAAGACAGCAGGTAATCATAGCTTTCTATGAGAGCTATGAGTAGCGTAATTACAGGACGCATTGCAGCACAATTACACCCCGAAATACCTCCTAAAAGACGCTGTGTGAACGTAGCCTTAGAATGTTGAAGGCCCGGATGTTTAAAAAATATGAATGACAAAAATGCCCCAGATTGGGCTGTCCCAGATTATAGCATAGTCACGTAATTGATACAGCAGCCAAAGTACCAGTTCATAGGGTGACATATTGATATATGTTTTTTTCTAACATGTTTAAAGGGTTTTTATGAAATGTGTGGCCAATTGGTGCTGGTCAGAAATGGCCAAAATAAATAGTGCCACTGAGGATGTCCTCCATTACAGATAGTCCTGTGTAGGATTCCATTTAAATGATAGGAATGGATGTGGCTCATATTTACTAAGGCCTTGTTCATATCTGTGTCCAAGATTTAATTTGGAGCCTCCAGCACAGATTGTGTAAAAGGTGCCGGAAAAAAAAGTACACCTTCCAGTGCTAGTTTTTCCATTAAATTGTGGCTGTCATAATGGAAACCCAACAGACCCTATTGTAGTCAATAAGGTCCTTGGGTGCCATTGGCATCTGTCATTTAAAGTACCCGGTGCCGGCTCTGTCAAAGATGTTCCGAACTGAACCTCTGATGCAAATGTGAACCAGGCTTGATATTGCGTAGGCATACATGGTTACTAAAGTTTTACTTGATTTTGAAAACAACTTAGATACAAATAATACAGTCAGTGCACATCATTAAAAAGGCAAACAATATAAGTCTAATGCCTGGTTCACATCTGCACTAGAGGTTCCATTGTCGTTAAAAATTATGGAAAAAATAGCACAGGATGCGACACAGTTTTTTCTATTACCATGAATGTTACCATACCAGAAATCCAACAGACATCATTGTAGGCAGTGGGGTCCATTGGTCGCTGTTGGTGTTCCTCATGTAATGGATTTGGCATGACACCAAACGGAGCCTCTGACATAGCTGTGAACCTGGCACAGAACCAAAATGAGCTGAATTTTTTAAAAACAAAAAATGGAGTATAGTCTTTTTTCCACTGATAGAGAAATAAGAGCTGACAAGTAATAATTATGTAAAAAAATAATATTCTCCCACATACATGAAGCTTCGGTGTCAATAATAATGTTTGGTGTAAAGTATGTGAAGCGTTGCCAGTAAAAAGAGTTACTATTTGCACCACATGCGACACTTTGCAATCCATGTTTCCCTATAGGGCACAGTTATGTGCAAAGTTACTTTTCGGCCATATTTTTTATTATTTTTTATTTTAGAGCACCATTCATTTGAGCACTTTGTACATTCGAGCGTACATACATAACAAGTCACACAAGTACAGTGGTGGCGATAAATAGCAAACAACTAGTTCAGAGGGAGAGAGAACTCTGCCCATGAAGGCTTGCAATCTACTAGGAAGGTAGAGGGAGACAGAAGGTGAAGGGCAGACATGGTTGTGGGGTGGTGTAGGGGCAGCAGAGTTATTGTAGGTTATAGGGAATCCTGAAGCGCTGGGTTTTGGGGTTGCTTTTAAGGCTAGCGAGAGTGAGGGACAGTCTGATGTGTTGGGGCAGTGAGTTCCAGAGTATGGGGGAAGCACGGGAGAAGTCTTTGAGACGGTTATGTGAGGAGCTGATAAGGGGAGAACAGAGAAGAAGGTCCTTTGAGGAGCGGAGATTGGAGCGGAGTGAGGGAGGTATCTAGAGATTAAGGCAGAAATCTATGGAAAAGAGCAGTTATGGAGAGCCTTGAGGTCATAGTTAGTAACTTGAACGGGATTCACTGGGTAGCCAGAGAAGGGATTGGCAGAGTGGAGAAGCAGAGGAATAGCAAGAAGAGTGGAGGATAAAATGGGCAGCAGAGCCGAGGATGGTTTGGAGGGGAGCAAGAGTGCTAGACGGGAGGCTGCAGAGAAGGATGTTGCAGTAGTCTAGGCGGGAGTTGACAAGGGCATGGTTTAGCATTTTTGTAGTATCTAGTTGAGGAATGAATGGATTTGAGAGATATTTTTCTGGTGGAGGCAGGAGGCAGTATGGGTTTGAATATGCGGTTTGAAAGAGAGAGAGGAGTCAAAAGTTATCCCAAGGCAGCAGTTGCAGGACCGGAATATATGCGCTGCTACCAGCAGGCTGGTGGAAAATGTAAGTAAAAAAACTAAAAATTAAAACCACCACACCTTCTACATTATAAAGTTCAACAGTTTTAACAAATGACTTGGAACTTTTAATTGAATTTTCACAAAACACACTCCAAAAACGGCTTCAGAAGCCAATAAGCCAAGCAGAGAACTAGATACTAGTGCCAGAGCCTTTATGATTTTTTGGCTCTGCTAGAGGACACAGGCCAAATGGCCTGGAGCTGCCAATAAATTGTTCTGCAGGTATATTGCAAAAAATTCCCTTCTGAGGATGGGATGTGAGTATAGCATGAACCTCTCCCTTTCTCCAAGATCACCCTGGCCAAGTAATATGAAACTCTCTCCGCTCCCAAAATAAAGCTGGGAGTCTCCAGTCTTCTGGACTTTCTATATTTAGAGTATTTCAGATAGAAAGGGAGTTTTGAAGCTTTTTTCAGTAATGTTTGAAATTTAGGTTTAAAAGAAAAAAAAAAGAAGTACTTGGCCTTATGAATCAAAATATTCTGCAAGCATAATTCAGCAATTACCTTTAATGATTACACCTAATGCTTGGAATAATAGAGCTGTGTTGCTCTGCTCTTTTCCATAAGAGACATTTCATGGTGTTTATTTTTCAAAAAGGCTATAAGTGTCTCTTTGCTTCGTAGACATCGCAGACCCTCTGTTCTATTCATTAATGTTTTTTAAGTGGTTGGATAGTCATGAGAAAAAGAAAGTACACCCTCTTTGAATTGTATGGTTTTATGTATTTGGACATAATAGAAAAAACTTTCCTTAGAAAGTCTTAAAGGCCATAGTATGTTTTTGTTCTCTGGGCAGGAAGAAGGTGGCATGGGGTTTGGGTTTCTAATGACAACCAGGACCCTGTTCTAATACCTGGGATGAGAGAAACCTCAGACCTGAGCTGTTAAGCCTCTTAAATGCCGCAGTGAATAGTGACAATGGCATCTTAGGGCATGTCCCCACGGCACGGGTTTTCGGCCTGAAAAACCGGCCGGAAATTAGCTAAATGGTGATCTATGGAAAACCCGTTCAGCAGTCCCCACTACATGGGTTTTCCGACCGGCGGGTTTTCCGGCCCGAGGCCGGACGGAATCTGTGCAAGCCAATGTGAAGGGGGAGGGCTTTTCTCCGCTCATCGCGGAGAAAAGCCATCCACCCCGCGGCCGTGGGGACGGCCGCAAAACAGGACAAATACCAGCCAGCAAACCGACCGGTATTTGTCCTGTACCGTGAGAATGCGCCCTTAGTGGCTTCAGAAGTAGAGGACTTCATCTGTCATCCAATTGACACCCCCTGCAACGTATTCCCTGGAGGAGCCAGGTCTGCCTTCTGTGTATGCTTTTTAGGTACTGTCAGCAGTAGGGCCAAAAGGTTGCCTATCAGTTTTAGGCCTCGTTCACACGGCTTATTTGTCCGACGGATTGGCGCCGTACTGCGCGCCGGATTGGCGCTGCAGTACGGCGCCAATCCGTCGGAGTAAATTACGGTAATCACTGCTCTCATAGAGAACAGTGGATTCCGTCGCTCCTCCCCGCTCGGCGAATCCACCGCGGGGGGAGAAAGTGACATGCACATTATTTACGGCGCATACGCGCCGTAGATAATGCATTGTCTATGGGGCCGGGGAGCAGCTCCCCCGCCGCGCTCCGGCCCCGCCCCCGTCCCTTATTAACGCCGGATTTGCGAGCGCAATCCGGCTCACAAATCCGCCGTGAATAAGCCGTGTGAACACGGCCTTACACTGTCAGGTATAATAGAATGCACTACACTAAATCATTGCATTTTTAAGTTTTCTAGTGGGACTTAAAAATAGTAAAAAAAAAAAATGTAAAAGTTTAATAAAACATAAATAAAAAAAATAAAAAAAAATTTAACATTTTTTTTCCCCCAAAATCTATATCTGAGAGGAAACGGTAAAACAAAACATTGGTATTTCCGCAACTGTGGCAACTTAAAAGGGTTGTCTCACTACAAGGATTGCTTTTTATGTTAAAGATCTTGCAAAAACAAGTCACTTTGCAATATATGTCCATTAACAGTGTCCTACCTATTCCTAGATATCCCCTCTTGTATAGGCTGCACCAGCTCCCCTGGTCGCCATAGCTACAGACCTGTTCAATCTCTCATGATAGGCTGCCAGCAATGGTTGCTATAGTTACAGACCTGTTTGCTCTTTCCTGATAGGTTGCCAGTACTGGTCGCTATAGTTGCTATTTATTGTTCAACTTCTTTCCCAAAAACATGAAAAAGCGATCAAAAAGTCTTACTCGAAATTGGTACCAATAGTGGAGACACTAAAAAAAAATGTATTTAAAACGTGTTTGTGTTGCGCAAAAGTGAGAGAACAAAACTATAGAAATTTGACATTAACCCATAGGTATATGATGTGAATTTAAAATGTAAAAACAAAAAAGACAGAATTACTTTAACACCCAAAAGCTTTTACCGAAAAAACAAACCCTCATATAGCTTAATCAATGAAAACAATGTAAAAGTTACCGCTCGTGTAATACATCAATTAACAAAATGAAAAAAATTTCTTGGTACCTAAAGGGGATGTCCCATTTGGTAGTACTTAGAACATCTATTTATTTCAGGGCGAGAGTCCCAACCACCTTTTCGTTCAAAGCAGAGAGGTTTTGGGGCTACTTTTTAAGATATGTGCAATATGCCATCAATGTCTGAAATGGAGCAACACCTTTAAAGGGTTAAATTCGATAACTACAACCTCAGATAGATAACAACACACACCAGATGCCATCGTGTGCTATTGCTTTTTAGGGTGCTTTCACACAGTGCGTTTTTGGTGCATCAAAAACGCACTGTGTGAAAGCACCCTTATTGATGTAAAACTAGGCGAAAAGCTGCATGTGAAGAATTAATTTCACACTTAGCATGCATTCACATGGTGCCGTTCTGCTGAAATGAAAAACAGTCTCCAAACCACACCTGGGAAAAGAACATATGTTGTTACTGTGATTTGCCATGGTTTTGCAATTTGGTAATTGGCTATGATTTCTAAGGTGAAATTCATTTTTTTTAAGGTTTTCCCTGAAAAAAACTGTTAAAGTTTTTTAGCATCGTAAAAACATGGCAAATTGCAGTACAAAGCAACAAAAAATGCACTGTGAAAATTCCCCTTGTGTTCTACAGAGATGGGTCAGTAGCAACTAGGTGCTACTAATCAAGTGCCATCAGCAAATGTGACACCAATCAAACATTGCTAGCACATTCCCCTCTTACACTGGGAAAACCTCATCTCTGAATGTGGTTAGGACCTCATGTGTCAAAATTGTCTCAGAAAAAGTATTATGTCATGAAGAAGCATAACATAAAGGGGTTGTCCAATTCATCTTTTTCACTTTAAAGAAAAAACCTGTCCTGGGTTACCCCCCCTTTGTGGGCCAAAGCTAGTGTCAGACCGCTGTTTCCAGCGCGGTTTCCCCCTTTTTCCCAAGATGCAGCAGTTTTAAGATTTAATGCTCAAATCTGGCAGTTTTCAGCCAGAAGGTCCGGGTTTTTAAAAGGGGTCTGTTTTTTTATGCCCCCGCTCCCTGAGGCTAACCCGTCTACCTCAAATTGATTAATTTTATTTGAATAGGTAGAAATTGTGAATAACTGCAGGGGGCAGGCTAGGTTGGGTGGGGGGGGGTTTTAAACCCCTATTCATGAATAAACTGATTCCTTACTAGCTGCAAACTGCCAGATTTGAGCATTAAATACTCTAAAGCCGTGTTCACAGGGTTTTCCCCACGGTTTTGGGTGCGCGTTTTTGAGTAAAAAAAATTTCCGCCGGTGAATAAGGGGGCGGGGGGGGGGGGGGGGCCAAGGGGGCGGGGGGCCGCTGGGCCCAAGACATTGCTTTGTTTACGCGCGTACGCGCGTAAAAAATGTGCATGTCACTTTCTCCCCCCCGCGGCGGATTCGCCCGAGGGGGGAGGGCGACGGATTCCACTGTTTACTCAATGAAGCAGTGGATTACCGTAATTCTGCCTGCGCGATTGGCAGCGCTGAAGCGCAAACCTCGCAGTACGGCGCCAATCCGCTAGGCAGAATAAGCCAGATTGTGAACGGGGCCTAAAAACTCCAGCATCTTACAGAATAAGGTACACAGCGCTGGAAACAGCATGTCTGTCACTAGCTTGTGCTGTCCTCAGCAAGGGGGGCATAATCTATGTGATAGGTTCCCTTTAAGTATGCTGTAGAGGCTAAGGGGAAAAAAACGTACTCGCCTCACTAAGTTAAAGCCAATAAAAGCATCCCCTGGTCCTCTTCTATTTATCTGAATGGTAAGTCACCGCTGCAGCCTATGATTAACACTACTGTTACAGTTTGGAGCCTTGATGTACAAACAGTGACATTGGGTAGTGTCAGGTGACCGCTGCAGCCAATCAGAGGCTGCAGTGATCAAGTACCATTTAGCCCAAACCAGAACAGAACAGAAGACCAGCAAAGAAGACCGGAGAATGCATCACTGGATCTACCATGAGTTGTGAGGTGAATATGAAGCAATTTCAGAAAGCATGTTATTAAAAAACATGTATGTTTTACCTAATACAGGCCTTTTTTGCACCTTCAACTTGCTCTCTTGTCTCCTTGGGTAGCGATCACCACTGTGTGCTTTCAGTGGTGGCTGGTAATGGAGCATTACCTCTCCTTTTGGCCCCGACCCTGTTGCTTTTTGCTTCAAAGAATGGGCAGTACAGGTAAGTGGTGCTGCGTTGACATGAGCACACCCCTTGCTTGTATGTGTGCATTCCCGATAGTTGAATAGTTCGCAGCATACAGTGGTGGTTGGTAACCAAGGAAACAAGAAAGCAAGTTGAAGGTGTAAAAAGGCCTATATTAGGTAAAGCATGCACATTTTTTAATAAAATGCATCTTTAAAATTGCTTACTTTACAGTATTTGGCCTTTCCAGCAGCACCTGCTGTGATGGGAATACCCTTTTAAAGTTAAAAAGGGGAGTCTAACAACCCCTTTAAATTACCTCTGCCCAAATGCAAAATTCATAAAAGTGCCCCGTCATACTTTGTGCCATTTATAATACTGGTGACTCCTTATGTGGTAAAGGGCCTTTGTGCCCCCTCAGACTCGAGGGTCGGTATCAACTTATTTACCTATAGGTTATAATTTCAGTAATACAATTTACACCACCATTTGGTAGTAATAGCCCCAAACAGCAATGTAAATTTGTGTCTACTGCAGCTCTGATGTCCCCTTTCAGAAGGGAAAAAATAAAAACAGAAGACTGGTGAGACGTGGCGCTGGAATTGGGGACTGATAGAAAATAAGTATAATTTATTTTATTTTTTTATTTTACGGGGACCCAAAGAACTGCTGGTTTGATTTTTAAAAGAGGCAGACAAATCCTTTAAGTCTATGGGAGTTATGCAAAGAGAGTAAGCAAATTTGAGATCCTGGAATACGTCAAAAAGGCAGGTTGAAGGGCAACAACTGTTCTATGGCTATAAGTCACTTGTAATAGATTTCAATTTAAAATTGTATATTTATCACCTTATATTTAGATTCAGTTCCAGGTTTAAAGGGGTTAATATATCACTGAAAATGGTTCTCTGAGTCCTCTGTTCTTCCTCACTGCTTCAGCTAAGTGAGAAGAAGTTAAAGGGTATGGTCAAACAACGTATTTGCAGGGCGTACTTCGGTGCGTAATTGCACCTCATTGAGTGCTATGATTTTCTGGTGTATTTCCCGCACACTACGCAACTGTAAAAAAAGAAATTATGTCATTTCTTTCAAGCGTTTCTAAGTTGGGTAAAGTACTGGTAAATGGGAGACAGGCTGGAGGGCTGTTGAAAGTACGTGCTGTCCAGCGCATACTTTCAACAGCAGGTGTAGAGCGATGCGCACTGGTATACACTGCTTTATGCCATTTGAACCCGGCTTAAATGGAGCTGCAGTCAATCGTGCGCATCACCACTCTATTCAAAGTCTATGGGATGGGCAAAGATAGTCGAAAACAAGACACACAACTATTTTTGTCAGATAGCCTTGATCACAGTTAGGTGGAACAAGAAACTTGAGACCCCCCCCTCCCCCCATTCTAGTGATTGGTGATGGTGTTATCAGTGAGACCCCAACAATCAGAGATTTATCACCTATTAAAGGGAATGTGTCATCAAAAAATTACTTATTATTTAACACATGCTTTTATGAGATTTTTAAAGAATTTTTGGTTATTTGTTTAATTTCCCATATCACTTTCAATATTTTTTTGAAAAAAGTCCTGCATTTTTAACTTTGAACACTAGGCCTATTAATAGTCTGACATTTCCTGTTCTGTAGAGAAAGATTTTCAGTAGTTTGTTCAAGATCAGTACCAGGATCCACCAGTCACAATAGGAGATAGTCAAAGTTTACCCTCCCCCCCTCCCTGCACACTGACTTCTTCCCAGGTCACAGAGCATGAGAAATCTACAATCGGAAAATAAAAATTAGTAAAAAAATTTGTAAAAAAAATGGTGACAGGTTACAATTAAATCTCAGGGTTAAAGTGGTGGTCAAATAAAATTAATTAAAAAAAACCCTATACTTACCTTCCTCTGCTCCTTTGTTCTAGTGCTGGCTCTCCCCGGTGTTTTGTTTACTTTCTGTCTTCTTTCGAGCAAGACATGTGGTGACATCTTGTTCGAAAGAAGACAGAAAGTAAATAAAAGACCGGGGAGAACTGGAATGGAGCTGGAATGGAGGTGAAGAGGAAGGTAAGTTTAATTTTTTTTTTTTTAAATTTTATTTGACACCAGTACCTTAGTGCTTAATTTTTAGATAAATAGAACAACCACTTTTATGCTTTAAACCTGTATGTCCATATAACAGTATAAATGGATGCAGAACATGCACTCATGTATCCAGCCAGCAGCCACAAGTGTGTTGTTTCCCATTAATTTTACAGATCTATTTCTTTCAGGTTCTACACCACTCAGCACAAGGCTGTATGCCCACGGATATCTTCCTGTAAAGTGTGAAATTAAATTACCTGGAATCAGTTTGCTGAAAAATGGCCAATGTCGGGGCACAAGTGGACAGATCAGAAGGAGAACAAAACAATGAGTTCAGTGATATTATCAAATCCCGATCTGGTAGGTTATAAATGCTGTTATGTGTTTCTGCTTTGAACTTTTTATTGATTAGTGAGATCAATTGTAAGTGATGCAGCTGTTGCCCTATTGTCTCCTCTTTTTACAATAGGCACTTAAGCAGCAGCTGAACGTTTTAGGAATTCAATTGTCTTAGTATTGCTATTCCACCATAGTTAAAATTCATTTGATCTTTTTTTTAAAGTGGTTTTCCAGTTTAAAGTAAACCTTAAAGAATGGACATCTTTGCACTGAATTTTTTTTATTGTTCATTAATTTCTTAAATGCAATGTGAAACAACTTTCTAAGCAGTATACATTAAAAATGTCCTACCATTTTGATGCTGTGGAGTTTGTGTAAGGCCTTCACTTAGCTGCTGGTGCTGCTGAATCTCAAAATCCATCAGAGTAAAGTTCTGCTTTTGTCAGGCTTCCTGCAATCCCCTGCAAAGGAATATATGATGCGACTGCAGCCAATAGTCCTACCACCTACACGAGATATCTTCAAATGTATGCTTCCATTACCATCTACTCCTGCCCCTTGTATTAGTGATAGTAGTAGGGAGGGAAAAGGGGTTGTTCACAGCAGATCAGAGCATGGAAGTGGGGAAGGCATTCAAGGAAGGCAGCTCACACAAGCTGTCGGAGCGAATCACTCACTCAGGCTGTCTACAACTGTACAGAGAAAGCAGAGCACACACTGCAAACTTTAAACTTCTGAATGCAGAGAACTCACATCCAGCTTGTATTACACAATCATATGTGACATTTTTTAAATCAGTAAGTTGCTGCAAAATTATTATGAATTGGTCTAAAAATGAATGAATGAAGATAGTAGAATAAAACTCAACACAGCTTTAAACCACTGTAAAATGTGAAGTTGTGGAACTTCATAATTTATGTTGTGTTTCACAGAGCGCTTTAGAAGTACACGTGGGCACGTCTATGCCGGTTTTCAGCAGTGAAATACCCTTAGAGTTTTTGATGCATTAGTTCCCCGTGTGAAATGTTAAAAAACATGGGCTCATTTCTCAAAACTTTTCTAAAGTTAATTTCTTTGTTCTATTTTAACCAATCAGACCCAGTTTTTTTTTTTTCCGAGGGGTTTTTAAAAATTTTGAGTGGCTTGTTTGGGTTTGTTGGTGGAAAAAAAGACGTTTACACTTACACAGTTTTCATCAATAAGGCCATTATTTTCACGTCCTTGTGCTATTTTATATCTGTACATTGTTCTTTATAGAAATCTACATATTTGGTTTTGTTCTTGATGCAGTGAGTGCCAATGCTGGCTATAAACCTAAAAGAGTTGACTCCACTGAAAACCCCCATTGAGATCTTTATAGATCTTGCAGGTGGCCTGGAATGATGGATGTCACATTCTTTTTTTGGGAAGGGATTAATTTAATAATTGGGAAAAAAAATTGAGCAGTGAGCTAATATTGTAATTAAAGGAGTTGTTCATACATTGTTTCATCTACCTGTTTTTTTTTCTTGGTTTCACTTTGAATTCGGGGCGTGTTTACGGGCTTCTACTAGGCTGCAGTATAACCCCAGGTCGGTAGCTATAGAACCGTGCTGGCAGCCTATCAGGGAGATGGAACAGGTTGAGTATAGCGCCTGAGGAGCGATGCAGCCCATAAAGAGGGGATATTTCAGAATAGGTAGGACATGTTAAAGTACAGTATTGAAAAGGACTTGTTTTTCAAGATTTTAAATAAAAATATCCCTTTTAGGAGACAACCCCTTTAAGACAAATTTTTTTTTTAGCAGTCTACAACCTTGCTATTCTGGTATGTGTAACATATTCCTTTGTGGCCACTGATTTTATAGGTTTCACTTACTTGGTTGCCTGAAGCTTTCTTCTCTGTTGTGATGAAGAGGACTGTCTCATGACAATCTCTGTCTATTACTTAGTTGTCACGAGTACATCACAATGCGCTGCACTCTGACCGAGGCAGCTGCACCTAAAATGGTTAACGTGTTTATATCTCTACTTCTGTTACAAGATGGATTCAGGTTTTATCTGTAGGTAGAAGGAAACATTATATTCCAGAATTCAGTTCTCTACACAAGTCATCATTGTTCTTTTGTCATACTTCAAAATTGTATTTTTGTTTGAGATTTTGACTTAAATGTGGTGTTCCATTGTCCAAGAGGAAATACCTTTTTGAAATAAATTTTTAATAAAGAAAATACGGGCAAAAATTCCCAAAAAGAATGCGCCCTGTTTTGGGTTTTTTTTGCGGAAAAAAACTTTTGAGCCTTTCTTTATATTAAAATGAATGTAATATACCAAAACTAGGCGATTATATGCTGGGCACAACACATTGTAATGCGCCTAAAAAGGTGCATTAAACATACCCTGTTTTCCCGAAAATAAGACCGTGTCCTATATTAATTTTTGCTCCTAAGGCCCCTTTCACACGGCTTATTCTGCCGCGGATTGGCGCCGTACTGCGCGCCGGATTTTCCCTGCGTTTCGGCGCCAAACCGCAGGAGCAATTACGGTAATCCACTGCTCTCATAGGAAACAGTGGAATCCGTTCGCTCCTCCCGCTCGGCAAATCCGCCGCGGGGGGAGAAAGTGACATGCACATTATTTCGGCGCAGACGCGCCGTAAACAATGCATTGTCTATGGGGCCGGGAGCGGCGCCCCCGCCGCGCTCAGGCCCCGCCCCCGTCCTGCCCCTTATTCACGGCGGATTTGTGCGCACAAATCCGTCGGGGATAAGCCGTGTGAACACGGCCTAAAGACGCGCTAAGACTTATTTTTAGGGGATGTCTTATTTTTCCATGAACAAGAATTCACATTTATTGTTGAAAAAAACATCAATATGTATTAATATTTTGTAGTGATTTCATCACAAACATCAGCATAAGCAGCCAAACTCTGAATTGCATAAAAAAATTCACCATGTTTTATTTTCGGGGGATGTCTTATTTTTGGGGAAACAGGGTAATAGCAATGATACACTGTGCACCTCGATAACGCAATGTGCCTATCGAGGCGCATTATATACACTGGTAATAATACGTTATGCGCCTCCGTAACGCAATGCTCCTCGATAGGCGTATTACATACACTAGCAGTGATATGTTATGCGCCTCAATCGCGCAATGCGCCTTTTTAGGCGCATTCAATTTTCTATGCAAGGTATACTAGATGCCAGATTTTTGAAAAGGCGCACTCTACACTGATTAAATGCGCCTAAAAATTGTGCCAATTTTCGGGACATGTTGCCCAATGTGTTTACTAAACATCATGTACTAGTGCAGGGGTGTCAAACTGCGGCCCTCCAGCTGTTGGGAAACTACAACTCCCATCATGCCCACTGTTATAGATTATAGAAATGTATGATGGGAGTTGTAGTTTCCCAACAGCTGAAGGGCTGCAGTTTGACACCTGTGTACTAGTGTATCACAAAAAATTAGAATATCATTGAAAATTACAGGGGTTCTCCAGGACTATGTTTTTATTTGTTATAGGGCTCACAAATGTATTATATTAAACCTTGTAAGGCTATGTTCACATGGCATATCGCGGTGCGCATTTTGCTGCGTATTGCGCTTTAAACGTGGCAAAATGCGCACCGCCATTGCGGTAATCCACGGCACTCCTGGGTTGACTAAATACTTTTTTCACCACTGTAGTAAGTCAGTACAAGAAAATGATGTAGCTCTGTAAGATGGAAATGAGTATAATTTTAGGAGCAGAAAGTTGGCTTGTGGTCTGTGATCTCGGAGCACATAGATTTGCATTGAAACAGTAGAAATAAAACAGTAGGATAGCTTTATTCTAGACTCTGCTTCAAAGTTGCTTCAGTTTTTAGTTTGGATTTATATGAGCAATTGTATGCAGAAATGTACTTACCCTTTAAGGGACTGTTTATTTGGTACTTCAGTTATCATACTTAACATTTGAAAGCCTTTACATTTAGTAGCCATTTAGTAACTGCTTTTATTAGGCTGGATGTAAACTTTCTTACTCTGCAGCCAAAAATATCAGCTGGCTTGTTGCCTTTGGGTGTAATCACAGCTGATTTTCAGCTAGTCTTCCCAAGGCTCAACTCCCCTTTCAGCTATTGACCTTTTATATGCTGCTAAAATAATTTCAAATTAATAGGGGACCTTTAATTATCCATTCCAAGTCAATCTATTTAACTTTAATATGGACATTTCTTTTTTCCTTTTATAATGCTAATTATAGAGTTATGCCTTTCTAGCGATAAATTTATAGTCATCCAATTTACTGGTATAAAATAGTTGAGTGGCTTTCAGTTCTTATGGAAATGATTAATGGTGACGTACTTTTGATGGTTGGGTTGGGGTGTTTCAGTACAAATAGTCACTGACTGAAATGTGTTGCAGAATCCTCTTTTGGATAGTGAAGATAGGTTTAAAAAAAAAATACATTTATGTTCTATGATCTTTTCACGGTTTAGCGGCCAGTTTAATGTCCATATGAAAGGCCATACAAAGTAGACGTTTAGAGCAGATTGACTGAGCCTGGGGTGATATCATTTTACCAGCTTTGTACCAAATGTCTCAAATATCTCAACTGACTTGCATCTATGGGACCATACATAATGAGTGATTTTTATGTTTGTGCACATTTAATATACCAATTTGTTTCATTTTTACCAGGTAATATAATATGTGAAAGCAAAGTGATCAACCTAACTTAAAGGGGTTTCCCACAATAAACTTTTATGGCCCATCCTAATATAACGCGCCGAACCAGACCCTGTTACAATGGCCGTCATGAAATAATTTCTGTGCTATATTAGGAAACCTATGGAATTAAAGGAATTTAGAGTAGTAAATATCTAATATTTACTGGCTGGATAGGTAACCCTTTAAGAAGTGCTACGTACTAGTGCATCTGAAAAATTAGAATATCACTACAAAATAATTGATATCAATAATTTAAAGTAAATAGAGAAACCCATGTATTGTATAGACTCATTGCAGTAGATCAAAGACTCCTGAACAGCATGCAGTGTCAATCAACTGCCTTTAAGGCAAGCAAGATATTGGCATGTATTAAAATAGGCATGGACTCGCGAGACAAGGATGTAATTTTACTTCTGTATAAAGCATTGGTGCGACCTCACTTGGAATATGCTGTTCAGGTCTGAGCTCCAGTTTATAGAAAAGATGTAATGGAGCTACAAAGACGAGCAACCAAACTTATAAGGGGAATGCGTGTATCTTCGTTATGAGGAGAGGTTAGTAGAAGTGAACTTATTTAGTCTTGAGAAAAGATGGCTCCGGGGGGCCGGCATGATTAATATATATAAAATATAAGTGGTCCCTACAAAAAGTATGGGAAAAAATAATTTAATGTAAAGCCCCCTCAAAAGACAAGGGGACATTCCCTTCGGCTGGAGAAAAAAGGATTCAATCTCCAGAGGAGAAAAACGTTCTTCACTGTGAGAACTGTGAATCTGTGGAATAGCTGCTTGAGGAGCTGGTCAAAGCAGGAACTGTAGAGAGTTTCAAGAAAGGCTTAGATACCTAAACCCGGAAAATAAGAATATTAATACGTACGTAGCCCTGTAAAATTCTGGATCCTGTCTGGTGGCGGCTTGGGTCACAAACTGGGGTCTCCCTGGAGCAGATTGGTTTTTGCCTTGTGGTTTCCCGGGCAGGCGTGGGGGGCTTTGGGGTTAATCCTTGCTCTCCTCCTTCACCCCCAAATTTTTTTCCCCCCTTGGTTGAACTTGATGGACACGTGTCTTTTTTCAACCGTACTAACTATGTAACTGTGTAACATTATGAATTACAAGGTTTCATATAATACATTTGTGGGCCCTATAGGAAATAAAAAGATAGTCCTGGAGAGCCCCTTTAATTTTCAATGATATTCACATTTTTGGAGATGCACTAGTATGTTTGCTACAGTTTTTTCAAATGTGTATTTTCAGGTGTTTTTGGTATGTATTTTATTGTGTACTTTATTTCATTTCTTTGTGTAGACTATAAAGCATATGTCCCAAATCTAAACACAGATTTTAATCATAGTTAAAGGTGTGTTCCAAAACTACTCACAGCTCTTCAGTCTGTCGGGTATGATTAAAAATAGAAAAAAAAACTTACTTTTCACACCCGCTCATTCCCACACCACGGCCGGTCCTGGTAATCCCAGCCGATGATGTCACATTTAGTCTTCATGTGACCCTGCAGCCAGTCACAGGCCTCAGCAGTCATATGCGGCAAAAGACAGCTGCGGCCCGTGAATGGCTGCTGAGTCGCCTGAAGACTGGTGATGTCAAACAGTCAGAATAACTGGGACCGGCTGCGACGCTGGAACGAGCAGTTTTACAAGGTAAGTTTTGGGTTTTCTTTCTATTTTTAATCATCCCAGACACCCATTTAAATCCGTTTATATTGCCAGTGTAGCTCATAATCTATTTTTGTCATTGAACAATACTCACACTAGATTCAAATTCATAAGAAGTAATGAATTAAAGGGGTTTTGCCACGATCTCATTTCATACCTCATGTATCCAGCTCTTATGCTCTGTGTGCTCAGAAGGGGGGGTGTGTTTATTTGTTTGAATTGCATTTCCATGCGGCCCCGCGGATGGGCAGCACCAGGCCTTCCCTCCTCTAGTCAAAGAAAGGTCTGTTTATGTGTAGAACTGTAAGTAGCTACACTGTAGCTCAGAGCTATAACTTTTGCCTCCAGGCACAAGGGTCCTTGGTTCAAATCCCTGCAGGAACTTAAACTGTGGATTTTTTTTTTTTATCTTTATCAATGCACAGACCTGATTGAGGTTTCTTCTTTTTAATTTATTTGCACTGTTTGACTAATTACTAAGGAGTACAGAGGATGGGAGTAGAATGACAGCACCCGGGGTTTGAACACTCAGTAGCTACCTGAGATGAGAGGTGATATCTGAGCATGTGCGAACAGGACTGAGGAGCTCACAACCCTGGTTGTATCCCCTTGAAATAAGCTGTAAACAATGGATCACTAAAGGAGCAGCTAAAACAAAAACGGCACAGAATTTATAACAATAATGAATAGTGAAAATGTTTGTTATTTAATTTACAAACTTCCCACGTCAATTTGACTTCATGTCAAAACCCCTTTAAGAGGGTGTCTGGGATTTTCAATTGATGGTCTATCTTAAGCAGAATAATTGGGATGCAGTGTTCACTTGTACCGCTGTCCTTTTATTATCTGTCCAGATACAGAGACATGTGGCTATGCCTAGTATTGTAGTCCAGCCTTGTTCACACAAGTGCCTGAATGGGCTGTGTTCACATCTGTGCTCTGAATTCTGGAATCTCTTCTCTTATAACTCTGTGTTGTGCTGTTCCCTTTTCCTTCTAGAAATGTATTACTGAATCTGTCAGCTGGGTGTTACCATTCCAGTTTTCCAATGGACGTGTCCTTGCATACGCCAACTCTATCAGCAATGATTGGACAATGACAGACTGTGCAATTACACACCCTAATTGGCAACACCCAGCTGACATATTCAGTATTAATTTTCACCAAGGAATAACAACACACAGCATAGCTGAGATTTATAAATGAGTATGCTTCAGAATTATTATTTTACAGGGAAAACAAGTATTTACTTAGACATATCAGGAACGGTCACAGATCCTCTTACTTTTTAGCTTTAGAGGCTTTCACATTTTAATATATCTATAGCTGTATAACAATTTCTTGCAGTCTTATTCAGACAATATATGGTTCTTAGTTACATAGTAAGGTTAATATATTGCCTCAGGTGGCGAGAATGTGTGGGTTGGATTGAATATCCGATTCAGGTCTTCCTGTGAGGTTGACAAGTTGGCAACACTGAGATGAAGTTACGTGACCTGATCATACTTCTCTCTGTCAGTGTAGTGGTTCTACTGTTTTAAGCAGGTAAAATAAACAACAGACGTTTCACAATCAACCCACACCTTCTTTCCAGCTGTAGAAAACAGGAAAAATATTAGGAATAGAAATTGTAAAGGGTGGTAAGGCGTACATGAATTCTACATTTCAGTCTTATCCTTTGCTGCTGCTAATCTCTTCCTCACAACATTCAATTAAAGCCAGCAATATTGGCTGAAAAACCACTAACTTGTTATAATGTTGTTAATAATTACGTTCCCCTGCAGATGTTTTGTAATTATAGTATCTAATTTATAAGTGACGGCATCCGCCTATAACCATATTGATAGATTACACACAGGGCCGTTCCTAAGCCAAATTGCACTCAGGGCGAGGTGAAGAAATCCCCTCCCCCTCGTAAAATAATGCGCTACAATGCAACACAGTGCTTCACCAGATAGTTGCCCCCTATAGCCATGTAATGCCCCCTGTAGCCATGTAATACCCCCTGTAACCAGTTAGTAGCCCCAGCAGCCATGATGGTTGCCCTTGTAGCCAGTTGCCCCCTGTAGCCAGCTTCCCCAGTAGCCAGTTCCAACTGAAGCCAGATGCCCACAGAAGCCAAGCTAGTTGCCAGTGTAGCAAGCTGCCCCCTGTAGCCAGTTGCCCCCTGTCGCCAGCTGCCCCCTGTAGCTAGTTGCCACTGTAGCCAGCTGCCCCCTGTAGCTAGTTGTCCCCTGTAGCCAGCTGCCCCCTGTAGCCAGTTGCCCCTGTAACTAGTTCCCCCTGTAGCCAGTTGCCCCCTGTAGCCAGCTGCCCCTGTATCTAGTTCCCCCTGTAGCCAGTTGCCCGCTGTTTCCATGATAGTTGCCACTGTAGCCAACTGCCCCCTGTAGCCAGCTTCCCCCTGTAGCCAGCTTCCCCCTGTAGCCAGCTGCCCCCTGTAGCCAGTTGCCCCTGTAACT
Source organism: Phyllomedusa bahiana (assembly GCA_025379985.1). NCBI lineage: Eukaryota > Metazoa > Chordata > Amphibia > Anura > Hylidae > Phyllomedusa > Phyllomedusa bahiana. The sequence continues at coordinate 74,432 of JAODAL010008632.1, read as the reverse complement.
AGTTCCCCCTGTAGCCAGTTGCCCCCTGTAGCCATTGGCAAGCTTTCCACTGTAGCAATGCCCCTGTAGCCAGTTGCCCCCTGTAGCCATGCAAGTTGCCACTGTAGCCAGTTGCCCCCTGTAGCCAGTTTTCCCCCTGTAGCCAGTTGCCCCTGTAGCCAGTTTTCCTCCCTGTAGCCAGTTGTAGAACTATTTGTGGTGTAATATGTGTCTCTACCCCTAAACACTCAAACCACAGTATTGTCTTGAGAATACTACCGTTTTGCCCAACATTTGCTTCTATTCTTCCATGATTTAAAGGGGTTGTCTCATCTCACTGTTTCATAGAGCAAAGCAGCATTATTTCATTCATGCAGCCTGTCACTTCCTGGTCAAGCTGTCTGTAATTATCATATGAGCTCCGTTTATTCAGACTTCTGCTAATTAGATAAACAATCTCCTTCTACCAGGTCCAGAGAAGCTTGAGAGCTAAAATAAACAGTAATAATTAGTGTCTTTTGTCTGAAAGATCAGATAACACACAAGCTCTCAGGCTGCCAGCAGCTCTGTGCCCAGACCTGTGTGATGACAGCACTCCCTGCTGTCAGATAAGACAAACATCAGGGGAGAGCAAACAAACAGGTCAGTCACTAGAGAAACCAGAAAGCCCTCAGAAGGTGATAAAATCATTTGTAGCTCCTCCACAAAAAAAAATAAACAAAGCAATATATTTGGAAAACGTCTTTATTTAGGGGGACACATATGAAAACTGTCTTGGTCTAAGACTTTCTTTGTTGCCCATAGCAAACAATCAGATTGCCCCTTTCATTTTTTCAGAGCACTATATGAAATGAAAGGGGTGCTCTGATTGGTTGCTATGGGCAAAAAAGAAAGTCTTAGACCAAGACAGTTTTCATACATGTGGTCCATAGTGTTCCCTCCATGTTGACAGCTAATCTTTGTAGTGAGACAACCCCTTTAAGGCTACTTTTACCTGCCATTATTTGGTTAATATTTTTACGGTGATTCCACACACAGCATTTTCTGTAAAAAGTCTCATTCCTTGTTTCAGTTTTTCCTGATGTTTTTACATGCATTTAAAAAAAAAATCTTAAAAATTCTGCTTTCAGAAACTAGCTGAAAGTCAGTAGTAGTATTTTCTCTGCTGAAGGACCCCAATTGGGCTTCTTCAATGAGAAACAGTACCCCCTGAGTTCTGGTTTTGGAGGAAAAGTTTTCATGAACAAACTTTATACTATTCCAAATGTTAGTGAGATACTGCTGAGATCGACTGTGTATACTGACCAAACTATAAGTAGTTTTATAGACTGACACTGGTTCTTTGCTACTGTGTTACCAGATTTTCGAATCAACTCCTTCTCATTACTCCTCTGTTGTATTTGCTGTTGTAAGCTCTTTTAGTTATTTGCAGCCAGTGTTGGCCACCTGTGATTTCTTTTCATCCCACTTGTCTCATTATCTTGATAGAATCCAGTATGAGGATAATTCTATTAGGTAGGCTTTTTCTTGAAAGTGCTGGCCATGTGCCATGCCTTCTCACTGTTGACATGGAGGATATGCTACAAGTCATAGATATCCACTTATCCCTGATATATATTTCTGTTTAGATGTGAAAGGCAATGTCCAACGAAGGTGTAAAAAAAAGTATGCACAACCATAAAAGTGTTCTTAAAGGGGTTTTGCCAAGAAGTGAGTTCCTTACCTAACAGGCTGATACTCCCCTCTTGAGGCTTGAAAAAAGGGGGATTGTGTTTCTGTGTTTAAAAAACAAGTGCCTCCTCTGTGATGTCATCACTCCACCTCCCATTCACGTTCCTGATACTCAGTCTCTGTAGTTGAGCAAACATTGATTTGCTAATCCACAGAGGAGAACTGTATTGTGCACAAGCTATATGCGTTTTATTTCTCCCTCTTATTTACTCAGGAGAGAAGATAAACTCTCAGCAGGCAGCGTCTTTTATTCCTTCACGAACGGCTGCAGGAGGAGACGGAGGGGGGCTAAGCATGGAGCAGGGAGCACCTGCATGTTTACTCAGATAATTACATTACAACCAGTGGATTATCTATACAAAAGTAACAGGATCTTTCTCCCCAGTCCTTCAAAGCTCGTTCATGTTCCCTGCCATCAGATAAGAAGTGCAAACAACGCAAGCGCGGCTGGATCAGCTCCTGGTCGTGTCTAATGTAAACCGTCAGGAAACTAAGGGCATCTTAGTCAGGCTGTAGATCTCACAGGCTTCACTTTTTTTAATGACAGTATATTTAGAAAAGTGATTAAATACCCATTTTGGACGATCCCACGTCAACATTAGATCGTGGCAAAACCCCTTTAATGTTCATTTTACAATACTAATCTCACATCCCAAAATAATAGATTATGTGTAAATCAGACTATCCACACTTTATTATTAAGGCAAAAATTGATAGACTTTAAGTACTCCATCTGGGAGACATTAGACCATGTCTCCACAGCACTGGTTTTTGGTTGGATTTTTAAGCAGAGTCAGTATTTAGAATCTGCAAATATCTGACTGCAAATCAGTGAACATAGACCTCAATCGAAAATCTGAGCTGTAGTCTACACAGCTCGTGTTTTCTATTGGCGGATTTAAGAACAGACGGTTTATTGAACATATTCATTCACACCGTATTACGGCAGATTGTAATACATTTTATTGTTAAAGGGCCCGCCTAAATCTGAAAACCGACCGCAAAATTCATGGTACGGCGATACCGTCGGATTTCCAACTACAATTTACAGTTGCGCTGTAGACATAGCCTTAGGCAATGTTCACACGGCTTATTTCAGAACGTATTTATGGCGGATTGCCGATCGTAAATACGTTCCGAAATCAGTTGTAAATCAGTTGCAAATAAGTGTCACTTAGTGTGGCACGTATTTAGCGACGGATTTATAATCCCCATTCATTATATGGGGTAAATCCGTTGCGAAATCCGGCCCAATAATTGACATGCACATTGTTTTTCCGGCCGTTTTGCGCTCGCAATTCCACGGCGGCAATACGGCACGGAAATACATGTCGTCTGAACAACGACACGTATTTCCCATTAAAACCAATATTAAATGGCCTGCAACTTATTTCAGTCTGATTTCGGAACAGATAAACGATCGTAAATACGGCGGCAAATCCGTTCCGAAATAAGCTGTGTGAACGAGGCCTAAGAGTAAATCTTAAGACATAATAATATAAATGATATTATCAGTTGCATAAAGCTTATTTCACATCTGCATTCTGTTCAGAGCCAATCTTGCAAACTGTAAAAAATTACAAATAACGAATTGAAAAATAGTGTGACGGACTCCGGGACAGAAACCTGACTAACCCCATTGTAGTCAAAGTGGTCCGTCAGGCACCGTTGGTATCCATTAGGTAGTGGATCCGGCGCCACCTCTGCAATGGAGGCTCTAAATGAAACCTCTGACGCAGATAGGAGGCAAGCCTAAGTATAGGAATTTTTTTAGATGTTCTCAGAATTGGAAATATGCAACATAAAGCAGTGTTCATTGGCATAACATTTTTCTAAACCTCATGTCACCAATCCCAACCCAAAGTGGCTGCTCTCATGGACCAACAGATAACATTCAGTAAATAGAGATAAGATAGGCTGAAAGTTTAGTGACCCGTAACATAGAGGACAGCCTGTTCTTTGGTTGGCACTTATACTGTATTTTTTTATAATTTTATACACCACTCCATTTCATTCATTTAGAAGGATACCTTGTCTTCAGTCTACCTTATTTCAATTTAGTTGCAATTAATAGGATTAGTGACAAGAGGTTCCAGTGAGCTCCAGTGCTGAGAATCTTTTGAATCTTTATATTCCTATGTGTCTTTTTTTTTGCTTTTGGACAGGTTACATTATAACTTGATTTTTTATGATGTCACCAGCAGGTTAACGAACTTCTCATTTCTGATTAACCTCACTGCTATCTCATATCTATCCCATAAAGAGATAGAAAAAGCCTCACCAGTCTAGTTGGAAATCTTTATCTGCACTTGCATCTTCAAACTATTTAATGACATTAGTTAAATTTTCCACATTGCAGAATCTATTATGGTACTCGTTGCTTGACAAAAATCTAAAAGTCATTCTTAAAGAGGTTGTCTCACTACATTGATTCATCTCACCTCAGTCCTGTTTTCTTGGTTTCATTTTGAATTCAGAGGCGTGTTTACTGGCTTCTACTAGGCTGCAGTAGAAGCCAGGCCTGTAGCTATAGCAACCACTGCCGGCAGCCTATCATGAGAGAATGAACAGGTCTGTAGCTATAGCGACCTGAGGGGATATCTAGGAATAGGTAGGACACTGGTAATGGACATATATTGCAAAGTGACTTGTTTTTGCAAGATCTTTAACATAAAAAGCAATCATTATAGAGAGACAACCCTTTTAATGGCTTAAACTATGTTTACTTGCCCCAGATACACTTAGGCTGTATCCACACGACATCAGACAAATGTCGGTCGTTTTTTTGGCCGTTGCACAACCGCGGTTTTTGTCACTGTTTTGTCAAAAACCACAGTTGGTTCTTGTTTATTTGCCGTCAGTCCATACAATTGATTGTATGGGAAACCAACGATAAAACTCAAAACACCGGCATATTATACAACATGTTCCTAAATGAGCCGGCACCAGAAAACGATCGGAAATAAAAACGACTTGTGTAGAATGCAAGTTTTTTTTTTTTTCTCTTAAAGTCAATGGGCATGCAAAACAATCGGATTTTCAGTGGTTTTAGAATCCTAAGGCTATGTTCACACGGCTTAATTGCGGACTAATTTCGCCCCGCAATTACGCCGTGTGACGGGGGCGGGGGGGATAAGCAGGGGCGGCACTTCGCCGGTCTGACTTCATGCAGCGGCGCTTAGCGCTAGAAGTGACAGTCCATCCATAGTTCCTGAGAACTGTGAATTACCGTACTGAATGGCCGTTTCGCCCGTAATTGGCGCACTTCGGGTAATTACGGACCAAATAGGCCATTTTAAGCCGTGAACATGGCCTAAGACTGCCGAAAGTACAATCGTTTTTGCACGTTTTGTAAACATAGCCTATTTCCTAACAAAAGTAGCTGTGGTTTACTTTGGATCTGGTTAAAAACAAGCATCCAGGCAAAGGATTGTTTAGTTTGTCTATGACATGTTCCACTCCTTGAGGGACCCGTATTTATCACTCCTGAAAAACTCTACATCAGTGACTACTTAAAGGGGTTGTCTCACTACAAGGATTGCTTTTTATGTTAAAGATCTTGCAAAAAAAAGTCACTTTGCTATATGCGTCCATTAACAGTGTCCTACCCATTCCTAGAGATCCCCTCTTGTATGGGCTGCATCAGCTCCTCAGGTTGCTATAGCTACAGACCTGTTTGAGCTATCCTGATAGGCTGCCAGCACTGGTTGCTATAGCTACAGACCTGGCTTCTACTGCAGCCTAGTAGAAGCCAGTAAACACACCCCTGAATTCAAAACGAAACCAAGAAAACAATGATGAATCAATGTAGTGAGACAACCCCTTTAAAAGAAGCTTGTAGTGAAAGGTAATACTTTGTATAATTCTTGCCTAGTTGCTATATTCTACCCCCCAATATACTGAATGCCTTGTCAAGCATGGTGTAACTGGTTCATCATTACTATAAAAGTGATAAAGTTCTGGGACACCCCTGACTGTTCAAGTGAATTTTGGTGGAAAAACCACTGCTTCCCAGGCCCCAGTTCAAAATGTGTAGCCGAGCCTCCTACCTACCATGTGCCATTTTAATTACTGTTGTCTTTTTATGTAAGTAAACAGCCTTTGGGCCTTCTCAGATACCAGGGCCTGGGCACAACTGCTACCTCTGCGTTCTCTATTGTTAGGCCTTGGAAAAAATATCCTACTGTCATAAAAGTTTGTAGCATGTTGACAGACTGAAGGGAAGCAGCTGAGAGCCTGATTTTCCTACAGCTTCTCGGCATCCTAACCCTTCTATGGATCACGTCAGTTGTTTTGCTAGTAAGAGAATATGAGTATATATATATATATATATATATATATATATATATATATATATATATATATATATATATATATATATATATCCTCATTCTCTTATTGCATCTGTCCTCATTTGAGGAGGACAGATGCAACAGCTGTGTTCATTTCTACTATTTAAGGGAATGTATCGTTAGAAAGCAACTGATTGTTTTAATCAAGTTTTTAGGTTAAACACATTTTTTTGAGAATTAAGGGCCACATGTATGATGTTAGGCGCAGTGTTCACCACTTTCAGCTGAGCCCCGCATGAAGGGGCGGGCAGTGGGCGCGGTATGGGCGCGGGGTAGGCGTTCCGGGGCGGGACGCGGTGCGCTCGAAAACTCCGAGGCATGTACGATGGCGAGTCGGCAAAGCGAGGCACAGTGCAGCGCTCGGCAGCTCCGACAGGCAGACCGGGGTTTTTTTGGTCTAAATGCTCCGACAGAGGCAAAGTGAAGCAGGATCAGAACATGCGAGGAAGCAGATAGAAGATCGCAACAGAAATCTCGGCGCTCCGCTCCGTGCAGCAGGAGTATGATTCCGAAAAAAATCGCCTTTATAAAGGCGGAAAACAGTGTCAGAAAAGAGCTGAACGTAAAAAAATAAATATACTTAAAAAAAAAAAAAAAACACTTTCCAAAACTCTAGAACGGCGCAATATCAAGAAATGGGATATTGGAAATTGCCGGGAAATACAGTAATTCAAATTCTGAAACCTATTCTCATTGGTCGGCATAAACCGCCAATCGGAATAGGAGCGACAGTGAACCATTAAAACCTATGGGGAAGGATTGACCAATCAGAATCCACGGCGGGATAATTCAAAATACAGTAAAAAGACAGAAAAGAGCTGATTGGCTGAGCTAGCGGGGGCTTGGCTAGCTCGGCCAATCAGAATAGGAGCGACAAAGACCCATTCTAGTCTATGGAGAAGTTTAGACCAATCAGAATCCACGGCGGGATAATTCAAAATACAGTAAAAAGACAGAAAAGAGCTGATTGGCTGAGCTAGCGGGTGCTTGGCTATCCCAGCCAATCAGAGCGTGAGCTACTTCTCCCATTATAGTCTATGGAGAGATGGGCGCACTGAAATCTCGGCGCTCAGCGCCGTGCGGCATGAAGTATTAATCAAAAAATGATTTTATTAAATGTAAAACATTATCAGATAAAGAGCCGAACCCTTCTTTACAAATAAATCAGTTAAATCCCTAACAACGCGTTTGTCGCCGAGACCGGCGCTACATAGGGAATTGCAATAGAGAGAATCGCCGGGAAATACAGTAATTCAAATTGTTTAAGCTATTCTCATTGGTCGGCATAAACCAGCCAATCAGAATAGGAGCGACAATGTCCCATTATAACCTATGGAGGAGAATTGACCAATCAGAATAGGAGCGACAATGTCCCATCATACCCTATGGACAAAAATTGACCAATCATATTCAAAGGCGGGAAAGTTCAAAATACAGTAAAAATGCAGAAAAGAGCTGATTGGTTGATGCGGCGGGGGCTCGTCCAGCTTAGCCAAGCAGAGCGCGAGCTACTTTCTCATAGAGTTCTATGGGGAAAAGAAATTCTGAGCGCGCTCTGTGATTGGCTAAGTTAAAAGAGGCGCCGTTATTTGGACCAATGGGAGAGCGAGCGACGCTCCTATGGGTTTTCTAATGCAATCTGAAATAAAACTGTACAGGGCCGAAATCAAATTATAACACTACAGAAGTGGTCCCGATGTGTATATAAAACGAATGATAATATGGGGGTAACGAAAAAAAAATATTAAATCAATAAAATCATGTTTATTTCTTTATTTTCGTTGCACCCATACTATTGATCCTTGGCACCGACATCTGGAATGATTTCTCGCTGTTCCAGCCTGTCTCGCATCGGAACTGTTTTTCGGCGCAGTCCCGCACTGCGCCCATGTCCCCGGACTGTGCCCCACACACATTGGCGAGGCGCAGGGAACTTTTCCCCGCATGTATGAGTGTGCTACCTCCGGCGGCGTATCATAGGCGCAGCGCCGCACTGCGCCTCGGTCCCCGCACTGCGCCTAACACACTGGCCAGGCGCGGCGGACTTTTCCCCGCATGTATGACCGCACTACCTCCGGCGCCGAATCCTAGGCGCAGCGCCGCACCGTGCCTCGGACCTGCACTGCACCTAAAACACAGGTGAGGCGCGGCGGACTTTACATTGTATGTATGAGCGCGCCCCGACATAAATCAGGCGCAGATTCCGCCGGGATTCATACATGTGGCCCTAAGTTTACATTTTATTAATTTTTCATGACACATAAAATCATGTTTAGGTTTATAATTCACTTTGTTGGCCATAGCAACCAATCAGATCCCCCCTTTCATTTCATATAGTGCGCTGGAAAAATGAGAGGGGCGCTCTGATTGGTTGCTATGGGCAACAAAGTGAGTTTTAGACAATTTTCATACATGTGGCCCTAGGACTATAAGAGAGTGACCCTGTGTACAATTCTCTAAATAATGCAGAATCTACTGTAGACAATATCTGAGGGTCACATCTCACTTCTTTCCTGTCTCCCAACACACTGACCTCTGAACTGGTTACAGAGCATGCCTACAACAGGCTTCCATAGAAGTCTGTGAGTCAGCACCAGACTTTGGATGTAGCTGCAATAAACTATATATCTGAATGTGAATAATAGCAGCTCAGACAAAATGGCCACCCCCCATGTACAGACAACAGAATTATAAAATCTACACTCAGCTGCTCCTAGCTGATCCTGTTACAGTGACATGAGTGCAGAACTTTTATAATCTAAAGTGCACAAAGATACACAACTGTAGGGGTTTTAATTTGTCATTAACTTAAAGGGGTGTTCCAGGACTTACAAAAGCTTGTTGGTCCGCTGGGTATGATTAAAAATAGAAAAAAAGAAGCATACTCACCTCCGTGACGCTCTCGGTGGCCAGCCTGTTCATCACCGCTGTACAGTGAACATTCATAGTTCACGTGCTATGTGGAGCCAATCACAGGCCACAGCAGTCACGTGCACGGGCCGGCCACCGGGACGGAACAGGAGTGTCATGAAGGTGAGTATACTTGTTTTTTTTTCTATTTTTAACTATAACCCAGTATACCAATGAGCTTTTGTAAGTCTCGGAACACCCCTTTAAATAAACTAGCTCCAGTGCTAGAGATAAGACTCAGCAGGGAGTAATTCACCATGGGTGGACAATGGAAGCTTGGAGCAATAAGATGAGAGAAAGCGTGGAGAGGTGGTTGATAGCCAAGAGAAACTTGTGTACACTATATGCTGTTCAGTTCTGGGCCCCAGTTTATAGAAGAGATGTAATGGAGCTAGAGAGAGTACAAAGACGAGCAACCAAACTTATAAGTGGAATGGAGCATCTTAGTTATGAGGAGAGGTTAGTAGAATTTAACTTATTTAGTCTTGCGAAAAGACGGCTTTGGAGGGACAAGATTAATTTATATAAATATATAAATGGTCCCTTCAAAAAGTATGGGGAAAAATTATTTCAAGAGAAGCCCCCTCAAAAGACAAAGGGACATTCCCTTCGACTAGAGAAAAAAGGATTCAATCTCCAGAGGAGAAGGGTGTTCTTCACTGTAAGGCTATGTTCACACGGCTTAATTTGGGCGGTATTTCGGTCCGTATTTACGCGGGGTGGCCGGGGGCTGGGCGGGCGCGGGGGAGTGAGTGGGGGGCCGGCACTTTGCCGGCCCATAGACAATCACTGCTAGTGGCGCGTATACGCCGCTAGAAAGTGACATGTCAATTATCTCCCCGCCCGGCGGCTTCGCCGGGCGGGGAGAGGAGACGTAATCCATAGTTCTCCATGAGAACTGTGAATTACCGTAATGACTGGGCCGTTTTCAGCCCGTAATTGGCGCACGCCGGCGCGTAATTACGGACCGAAATACGGCCCATTTTAAGCCGTGTGAACATAGCCTAAGAACTGTGAATCTGTGGACTAGTCTGCCTGAGGAGCTGGTCACAGCAGGAACTGTAGAGAGTTTGAAGAAAGGCTTAGATACCTAACTGGAACTAAAGAATATTAATGCGTACGTAGCTATGTAAAAATCCGGATCCTGGCTGGTGGAGGCTCTGGAGTCAGAGATAGGGTATCCACTGGAGCAGATTGGTTCTTGCCTTGTGGGTTCCAGGGTAACCAGCGGTGAGGCTGGGCTTAAAGTCCTTGTCGCTCTCCCTTCACCCATATTTTCCCCACCCTTGGTTGAACTTGATGGACACGTGTCTTTTTTCAACCGTACTAACTATGTAACTACACTCACCGGCCACTTTATTAGGTACACCATGCTAGTAACGGGTTGGACCCCCTTTTGCCTTCAGAACTGCCTCAATTCTTCGTGGCATAGATTCAACAAGGTGTTGCAATGATGCTCAATTGGTACCAAGGGGCCCAAAGAGTGCCAAGAAAATATTCCCCACACCATGACACCACCACCACCAGCCTGAACCGTTGATACAAGGCAGGATGGATCCATGCTTTCATGTTGTTGTCGCCAAATTCTGACCCTACCATCCGAATGTCGCAGCAGAAATCGAGACTCTCAGACCAGGCAACGTTTTTCCAATCTTCTACTGTCCAATTTCGATGAGCTTGGGCAAATTGGACCCTCAGTTTCCTGTTCTTAGCTGAAAGGAGTGGCACCCGGTGTGGTCTTCTGCTGCTGTAGCCATCTGCCTCAAAGTTCGCCGTACTGTGCGTTCAGAGATGCTCTTCTGCCTACCTTGGTTGTAACGGGTGGCTATTTGAGTCACTGTTGCCTTTCTATCAGCTCGAACCAGTCTGCCCATTCTCCTTTGACCTCTGGCATCAACAAGGCATTTCCGCCCACAGGACTGCCGCTCACTGGATGTTTTTACTTTTTCGGACCATTCTCTGTAAACCCTAGAGATGGTTGTGCGTGAAAATCCCAGGAGATCAGCAGTTTCTGAAATACTCAGACCAGCCCTTCTGGCACCAACAACCATGCCACGTTCAAAGGCACTCAAATCACCTTTCTTCCCCATACTGATGCTCGGTTTGAACTGCAGGAGATTGTCTTGACCATGTCTACATGCCTAAATGCACTGAGTTGCCGCCATGTGATTGGCTGATTAGAAATTAAGTGTTAACGAGCAGTTGGACAGGTGTACCTAATAAAGTGGCCGGTGAGTGTATGTAACTAGCAGTAGATAAAATCTTCTTTATTTCCTGAGTATCATGAGTTTCCTGTCCAGTATTTGGTAATAGTCTTTATTTACCTTTCCTTACATGTTAAAAGCTAATCATTGTGTTGAGAAAACCCCTTTAAGGTCTGGTTTACATCTGCATTGGAGGTTCCATTAGGAGCCTCGGTTGCTGAGGTAGCATTACATCCATTACATGACAGACACCAATGGTGCCTGACAGACCCCATTGACTACAGTGGGGTACATCTGGTTTTAATCATGTATCTGTCATTTTAATGTAAAAAAAGAATTGCACTACATGTTTTCATTTTTTAAGGCAAATTGAAGAAAGAAAAAAGTTACCTTTTTTTGGATATATTTTTATGGCACTTAGTATGTTATATGAATTTGTTTAGGTTTTTTATGGGATGTTCCTATGACAATGATACCAAAGTTATATTTCAGCATTGACTGAGGCATTTGAGAGGTTATATGGCAGAGTTGTGGGGTCAATCAATAAACTGTCTAACTAGGTAGGGAAGAATGGAAGACAGCAGGAACAAAAGTTCATGTTACTCCCCCCTCGGGGCTTTCTGAAGCCATACAGGGAAAAGAGATCCTACTCCTCTCCCTGCACACTGCCGGCATGTCCCCTGCTCTTTACATAGGATGAAGTGAGCGCTGCAGATTCATTCAGCTCCCAGCTTTACCTGGGCCTAAATTGTAGCAACAGTCACAATCCTGGTTTTGACCAAAACTAAAATCACGGCTCTAACTATTTTATAGTATGTGGTAGGGCCTATAGAGGCATCTTCCTATGGAATCACACTCCAGATTGTCTTTTTCCAGTTAAAGGGGTGTTCCAGGACTGATCAATGCTCCTTCCTGTCGGGGGATGAGTAAAAATAGAAGAGAAGACTCATACTTAGCTCCCAGAAGCTCCCGTTCCCTCCCGGCTTGCCAGTGTGTTCATACTGGGCTGATGCAGCGAAACTTCAGCGTTCATGTGACAGCTACAGCCAATTACTGGCCCGAGAGGTCACTTGCTGGTGACCTTGTGGCCTGTGATTGTCACGTGAATGATGGGCGTTCACTGCTTACTACCTGGTTGAATGCACCGGCATCCTGGAGGTAAGTATAAGTCTTCTCTTCTATTTTTCTCATACCCCGACGGACGAACAAGCATTATTCAGTCCCGGGACACCCCTTCAAATGAGCACAGATCGCGTTATCAATAGGGGGGTTAGTTAGTATGTTTACTGCTCTGGCCCAGATGTAATTTGCAATTGTTTTTTTTGTATTGTTTTGCTTTTATTAATTATCCTTACACAACAGGAATCACCTCTCCTGTATGGAAGTGAATTCCTGTATATGTTACACAGTTCTATTTTGTAAGCAGGGTGTGTTCACTTATGTCACATGGCTTACTTTTTCCTAATTATATGATGAACTTAACAGTTGTCAGTGAAAACAGAACACACCCGGGTGACCTAAAAAGTAAATTAGGACTGAATAGTTTATGATGCCATACAGTGCCAGCTTATGTGTTGTACAGTATGTTGTTTAATTAGAAATATTTTGGCGACATATCATTTCCATACAGTTACCTAACAGCTTGGACTGAAAATACTCTGCTGCAAAGTGCTTAAAGAGGACTTTCAGCAATTGCTGGTCATGGCCATGACTTGTGTTCTCTATGAAAAAAAAAAAACTGGGGCATTTTCTTTTATTACTGTGCTGTTCCTCCTCCTTTTAGAAATGTTTTCCTGAATCAGTCAGATGGGCTTTAGGGTATGTTCACACGATTTATTTGTGAGGCATACTTCGACACATACTTGCACTGCAATGCACCCGGGGAACGGCCTGCCAATACGGTAAAATCATAGCGCTCATCGAGTGCTATGTTAAACCCGCGTATTTCCTGCGGGGAATACTGAACTGAATTGTGCATGCCACAATACGCCGTGTGAACTCGTCCTTACTATTCCAGCTTTCAAAGGGGGTGTCCACCACACACATTTTTCAATACCGTCTAATATTTAGGGCAACATGTATGAATGGGGCAGCCCGAAAACTAGCGCAGCCCCTTTTTAAACAGGCGCACTCCAATATCAGGCACATTACAGAGCACCCGCGGCACTTTGTATTGCGCCTGAGATCGGGGAGTGGGCTGGAGACGTGTCGCACTACAACCATATGAAGTTACACATTTATAGCTTTAGTATGCCAAATCCAGGCGCATTACTGCTGGAACAGGTAGAACAATTTAAAAGTGGTTTACCTGAGCCAGATGTGTCGCTTTGTAACTAGAAAGCGCTAAATCTGTGACCCGCAATAGAACAGGTTCATAGATTCAGGCACATTCAACAAATGCGCGCAAAAAAAAAGGGCGCCTGGGCGTCAAAAATCATACGTGTCGTCCTTACACAGTGTAAATTTAGACAGTCTTAAAGTGTTCCTCATTTATCGTAGTGTTGATAAGTCTGGTGCAGGTTTAGACTGTCTAATCTAACTTTACGTCTTCAATTAGTTGACTGATGTTATGCCACTAATTGCACCAAAATTTTGGTACATGGCATCACACACTTTCTACAAAGCTACACTTATTTACCGAGGCCAAACCCTCTTTGTTGGATGAAGTGTCTAGAAACTGTCTAAGACACATAATAAAGCATACATGCCATTATTTGTTGCCCAAATTGCGACAGATTTTCTAATAAATATAAATATCCCCGATTGAATCTATCAGCCTTTATTGGACAATATGAGACGGTGCAGGTACCCCCCCCCCCCCAAAGGGTAACACCCAGCTGACAGTTTCAATATTAATTTTCTACCAGAAATAACAGAGGAACAGTACAACACAGTTATAACAGAAGATATCTACAGAATTGTTATTTCACAGGAAACACAAGTATTTTCTAAAACTGACATAACAGGAATTACCACGGATCCTCTTTAGCGGTGTTAACCTATTAGTCATTTACATACCAAACATGCTGAAATGTTAGTAGCCGCTTTAAAGTCATTTATAGTATTACTAGAATAGAAAGAACATTTTGTATAATTTTCTGAATTCATGTATCTCTTTTAGGACTGCTGCTTATTTCTGCTGCTGGGGGGCAGGCTCTTAGCACATTCAATCTCTTTCCCATCTGGCAGCTGACGGTATAATCACTGCAGAAGTAGTCCTATACAGCCATGCTGATACAGAGGCTCTGCTTCTTCTCTGAGCAAAAAGTTTTAGAAAAACATAGAACTACTTTTTCAAGAACTTGCTGTGGAGAGAGAGATTGATCATGCCTGCCCACAGCATTCAGATTATTAGTGGATGTGGATATTGCTGTACCTGTGGAGCACCAGGGGGTACCATACTGTTTGACTTAAAGGTGTTGTCTCACTACATTGATTCATCTTACCTATTTTCTTGGTTTCATTTTGAATTCAGGGACATGTAGAAGCCAGGTCTGTAGCTATAGCAACCAGTATTAGCAGCCTATCAGGAGAAATCAAACAGGTCTGTAGCTATAGCGACCTGAGGAGCTGATGCAGTCCATACAAGAGGGGATATTCAGATTGGAGGAACATGTTAATGGAACATAGAGCAAAGTGACTTGTTTTTGCAATAGATCTTTAACATAAAAGCAATCATTGTAGTGGGGGAAAAAACCCTTTAATCCTGTTTATTATTTTTTTAGCAAATTTTTTAAATGACAAACATTTTGCTTTTTAATTTAAATTTTTAAAATAGATTTTTTTATTAGGTGGACAATCTCTTTAACTAGCAGTACACTATTCACCTTGGTAAATACCAACATACATTGCTACCACAATAACAACCTACTGTGAATAAAGGACAGCTCATTTTAGAGGGTAATAGATTAAGATTACTACACAATAAAGTAAAACTGCAATCAGGGCTGTGGAGTCGGTAAGCTAAAGTCCCGACTCCGACTACGACTCCTCAATTTCCCCTAACTCCGACTCCACCAAAATGGGCACCGACTCCGACTCCACAGCCCTGAGTGCAATACATATAAGGTGCCCCCTTGGCACAAGCACCTAAAGCATTTTATGGCCTCCAAGGCTGGTTACACTTGTAGGTGTTGTTGTAACTTTTAGGCAACTGCTGTAAAATAAATAATAATGGCGCTCCAGCATCACCCGCTGAATCCCTAGAAGTAACATATATTACTCATATGACCGTGCAGCCAATCATTGACCTCGTGCCGTCCATTCAAGCAGAGGCCAATAGTTGCATGGCCAAATATTGTCAGTGCTGGACTGGTGGTTGTAGAAGGGAGATCAGCCTGTACATGCATTTCTTAATATCTCCGACAACCCCTTTAAGGCAGATTCAGGCCTTATATTGCCTATTATAATAAAGTTTTGTCTGATACACCACTGATAGGGCAAGTAACATAGAAACATTGTTTGTAAGACTGAAAAAAGACATATGTCCATCCAGTTTAAACTATTGTCCTACAGTGTTGATCCAGAGGAAGGCAAAAAAAACCATGAGGTAGAAGCTTCAATCTGGAAATCAGAATAAATCCCTCCAGAATCCTAGTCATCATAACTATGTAACAAAATCATGACTTTGAGGGCTAACAAGAAATCTCCCCAATATAATATACATTGTTGAAGAATAATAAAAATATCAAGCTTGCCATACCATTAAAAGGAGAATCTTCTTTATTGAAATGTAAAATCCAGTGCAAACAGGCAAAATGCTTATGCATTTCAGGCTCTCACATGGCTCTTGTCATAGCATAAAACAACTGACCAGGTAACACATTGAAATCGAACAACTTACCAATGATATGATAATCTTGTGTCACGTGGTAAATGTCAATAAAGTTGTACAGAAAAACACATTAATATTAAGGTTTATTCCAATTTCATTGATTACTTTAAACATGTCGGCAAAGATAAATAAAGGCTATTATCAAATACATTGCTGTTCTGATTTTGCTTTTCTTCAGAGTCAGAACAGATCTCCTGCTTTCGTATACAAACTTCCACAGTTACTGGCTACTAGAGATGAGCGAATGGATTCTAACGAAGAGGAATTCGTTTAGAATTTCAGGAACAATTTGATTCTGAACGAAGCCGAATTTCCTGGAGATTTGTGGCAACGAATCTATGACATGTGCAGACATGCAGCCAATCAGCAGCCAGCCAGCTTCTGTGACATCACAGCCCTATAAATACGGCAGCCATCTTAAATTCTGCCACTTGTCACTTTGTCTCGTATGCACAAGCATCTCTATGTAGCTGTACTAGAGTGCACTCTGTGCAAGATACTTTCGATTTTAGAGTTATTAGGGTGAAATACCTTTTGATTTTAGAGTTATTAGGGTGAAATACCTTTATTTATCTATAGGGTGAAATACAAATGTGTGTCATATACATACCTGTTCCTAAACCAGCGTTTTATTATTTTGGCATATTGCTGTCTGTGGCAAAGAGTTAATTTGTTCACTTATTGTGGGGAACTCTGTGTCGAATCCAGGGTGTGTATTTCTGCTCTACACACGTCTGAACTCCATCCAGTTCAGTCTGAAGGGAACACAAAAGACATGCAAATATTCTATTTAATTGTCATCTCTGTTTTGGATCAACTCCTGTTTATTTTTGGCTTTAGCAATACTGATGGTTTATTGACCGATTGAAAGCGGAAACTGACAGATCAAAGGAAGGGCTAAATGATCAGTGACGTCAATGCAAAATTACGGCCGATGCCCTCTCCACTCTTTCAGGGGGACTCTACATATATCAGCGTTTAACAGAGCAGGTTCTGTCATAATCTGTGGAATCATCTGATGTCGGTGTAAAAGGAGTGCGCTCTTTGACGCTATAGTGGGATCATGGCCCTCAGCTCGGTTCTTTCGTTCAGGCTGCGTTCCCACTTCAGTTATTCGGTCAGTTTTGCCCCTGTAACTAAGTGAAGTGTGAAGCGATTCTAAGAGTGGCGCCTGTCATCTGCATGTCACACTAAATCCCAGCATTGTTTCAATACCAAACCACGCTCCCTATGCATATTTCAGCATGGCACAATGTTCTACAACACCGCACAGGCTCTATGCAGCCAGGAAATAGCTGTTTTTAAACATGATTCGTGGTGAATAAATTCTAAAAGAACCAAATTTTTGGGAAAAAAATTCGACGAATCAGCCGAATTGAATTTTTGAGAAATTCGCTCATCTCTTCTGGCTACCCATCTCTGCTCTAAAAGGCTGCAGTAGCAGTGATGGGGATAGTGACCTCACTCCTTACTGTTTGTTATCTGTAAGACCAAGCTTGTTTACATTACTTTAACTTTAACCTTGTCAGCTTGTGCACTACAGTAGTTTACAAACAGCTAGGATCAGTTTGGAATAGCAGAGCTGATATGCCCATATCCTGAACAGGAAGTGAGAGCCTGAAGCTGGCTGTGGCTCTGTGAAACAGCATGGTGAGACAAGCCATGTAATCATTGATAATTCAAGATATTATCTTGTCTGCTGTTCAAGCCGTATGGTACTGTACATGTGTATCCAGAACAAAAATTCAGTTTCTCTGTTCAATACCAATTTTTGGGAATTTTTATCACTTGTAAGTTACAAATCGTATCCAATCTGCTAGAGCTTTGTCAAATGGTCTTAGTCTAGCTCAATATTTATTCCAAACACTCCATATATTTGCTTGCACAATATTTGCTTACTGTTACTTATTTTTAACTGTAGGCAAATGCAGCATTTGAAAGCGACCCATATGGGTAGTGTAGGCATCTCTCTCTCTTTTTTATGGAACTGTATAAAGCATTTTCCGCTTTAGTAATGTAGTGAAGTTGTACCACTACACTCACAAATAGGCTATTGACTGCTAACACAATGAATTTTAACAAGGAATTTAACTCAGATTCCTCATTGGATTCTTTGTTAAAATGTTTGAATGTCCAGTCTCCGCTGTACCTCACACACTAAACTACAGCGTAGATTTTCTTCACCACAGATTTCAAATCCGTGGTGTGAAAAAAATAAGAATACATTCATTCGCCTAAACAGGTTCCCGCTGGATCACTTTAGCAGGACCTAGGCGGGGCTATCTCACATCCAAATAAGAGGCAAATAGTGTCTATGCTAAGTAAAAATCCTCGGCAGAAATCTGAAGTGTCGCCCTCTATTTCTGATGAGGAAATACTTTGGATTTTTGCGATTGGCAGATTGGAAAGGTACAATGTGTAAAAATACCCTGTAGAACATTAATTGACTTAAAGGGGTTGTCTCACTACAAGGATCGCTTTTTATGTTAAAGATCTTGCAAAAAGAAGTCTCTTTGCAATATACGTCTATTAAGTGCCCTACCTATTCCTAGATATCCTCTCTTGTATGGGCTGCATCAACGCCTCAGGTCGCTATAGTTTCAGACCTGTTTGATCACTCCTGATAGGCTGCCAGCGTTGGTTGCTTTAGCTACAGACCTGGCTTCTACTGCAGACTAGTGGAAGCCAGTAAACACACCCCTGAATTCAAAATGGAACCAAGAAAACCGGACTGAGGTAAGATGAATCAATGTCGTGAGATAATCCCTTTAAAGGGGTTTTGCCACGAAGTAAAATGATGTGGGAAGTTTGTAAATTAAATAATAAACATTTTCACCATTCATCATTATTAAAAAATTCTGGACCATTTTTGTTTTAGCTGCTCCTTTAGTGATCCATTGTTTACAGCTCATCTCCAGGGGATACGACCAGGGTTGTGAGCTCCTCAGTCCTGTTCGCACATGCTTAGACATCACCTCTCATCTCAAGTAGCTACTGAGTGTTCAAACCCCAGGTGCTGTCATTCTACTCCCGTCCTCTGTGCTCCTTAGTAATTAGTCAAACAATGTAAATAAATTAAAAAAAGAAACCTCAATCAGGTATGTGCATTGATAAAGATAAAATCCACAGATTATGTTCCTGCAGGGATTTGAACCAAGGCCCTTGTGCTGTAAAGCAAAAATGTTACCTCTGAGCTACAATGTAGCTACTTACAATTTTATAGATAAACAGCCTTTCTTTCGCTAGAGAGAGAAAAGGCCTGGTGATGTCATCCTGCTGGGTCACATATTATGCAATTCAAAGAAATCACACACGCCCCCTTCTGAGCACACAGAGCTGAAGAGCTGGATGCAGGAAGTATGAAATGAGATTGTGGCAAAACCCCTTTAAGGAGCCTTTACTTTGCCCAATTGTTGGCAATAGACGGTCATACAAACGATCCTCATCAACTATGATGGTTCCTACAGCCATTTACTTTCACTGTTGCTGGAAGCACATTTCCTATGTAGACAGGGAAATGAGGTGCTGTCAAACAATTTTTAGCGCTGCGTATAGGATGTGACCAGCAAACACGTGGACATTTTTGTGTTTGTCAGCTGGCCACAGGGATTTTTACTTCAGGCCCTTATTAGGAATGAATGTTCCTACAAACCATTATTCCACTGATAATCTGTCCATGTAAAAGGCCTCTGAAAGAGATGTCTACCTCAATAAAAAATCATTTAAATATCCCCAGGGTCCCAAGTAAAATAAAAAAGGCCATATTTGTCTTTCCCCAGTGATTTCAAACCCCCTCTACGACAAGGGACCCCTTCATCTGGAGAGAAAAGGATTCAGTCTCCAGAAGAGAAGAGCCTTCATCATGAGAAATGTGAATCTATGGACTAGCCTGCCCGAGGAGCAGGTCACAGCAGGAACAGTTGAGGGATCAGTAATGAAATCTTCCTTTACGACAGATTGGTTCTTGCCTTATAGGTTCCAAAGTCTTCACCAGTGGGGGAAAATAAGTTTAAAAACTCCCTATCCCCCTTCCTTCATCCACATTTTTCCCAACTCTTGGTTGCACTTGATGGACATATGTCTTTATTCAACCCTACTAATTGTGTAACTAAGTCTCTCTGGTCTTCTGTTGACACGCCATCACTTCAAAATTGTGACATTACCGCTGGTGCCACTGATTGGCTGCAGTGCTCCCTTGCCTCTAACTGACATCACTGTTTGGAAGTGAACAGTCCACCATTGACATCCCCATTCTGAAGTGATGGCATGTCAACAGAAGACCAGAGAGGCGTACTGCTAGTATCAGGAACTGGGGACAGGTGAGTATAATTTTTTATTTTTATTTTACTTGGGACCCAGGAGCAAGTTAAGTTACTTTTCAATGAGGTGTACAAGCCTTTTAGGACAAGGGGTCTTGGTTTTCATTCCAGCAAGAGACAATAACTCTTTGGAGTTTGTATTTGTTCGTCATATTCAGGTGAGTTTCCTCTGGGTATTCCGGTTTTCTTCCACACTTCAAAGACATAAGATAGGTTAATGTATAATTTAGATTTTGAGCCCCAGTGGGGACAGGGATCAATATGAGTGATGACTGTCTCAGTGTTGTGGAATACATAATAATTGTATAAAAAAATACATTTATAGAGAATGCTCTATGGGTTTTGCCTGTGTAAAAAGACATTATATCCATTACATGATTACAATCAATTAAATTACTAATTTGGGTAGATGAATTACACAGACTGCATATTGGTACATTTTAGTAGTATAATCAAAATTGGATAAAAATGTATGTTTTTACCCATGATGCAACATATTAAAGGCGTTTTCCCACTCTTCACACTGTATTTGGAACTCCCATAGAAATAAATAGAGAGATAGCAAGTATGAGTTACAATTTGTCCTCAGATCTGGAAATAACAAAATGGGACAACCCCTTCTAAGTATATTGTTATATTTCATACTAGTTATATCACATCAAGCTTGTATCTTTTGAAAATAAGAACTGCTTTAATAAATAAAAGAATAGTCTTCAGATATAATTGGGACTTTGGGACCTTTCTGCATGGGCCCTCCATTTTCCTGGCCCCATAATGAACTTAAGCAAGAACATGGCTCTGTGACTGATTGCAGTAGTCACATGTCCATAAGACACATTAGGGTATGTTAACACGGTTTATTGGGGCACGTACTGTACGCCCCCACAATACGCCGGGTGTTTTGGAAGCACGCGATGATGAGCGTGTAGTCTGAAAGCACGGGGAAGGTGGGGGGCACTGCAAACAATTAACATGTCACTTCTCTCCCCGCATGTACAATATGATCGTATTGTATGTACGAGAAGATGACGTGTAATTCATAGCTCTCTATGAGAGCTATGAATTACCGTAATTGTGGCGCACAAATACGCGTAAAAATAAGCCGTGTGAACATACCCTTATTGCTGGAATCCAGCAAACAGGGCTCGTTACTATAAGAGTGCCAGGCGATTAGTAAGGTTTTTATGTTCTTTTCTTATTGTAAACTTTCTACACCTGCAGATTTTGATCTAAAGGAAGTTTGCAGATTTGCAGTACAAGGATTTGATTGTAAATTTTCACTTGCCCATTGAAGTAATTGTGGAAAGTTTGCAACAAATCCTTGCTCTTTCCACAGCAGAAATGGGCATACTACTGATATTAAAACCCCCACTGCAGAGCAATGTCTGCAAGAAAGGCTTCCACAGCCTGTGGATGAGATTTAATAGAATCTCATCTACTCTGCGATTACAGTACATGGAAATGTAGTTTAAGGGTACGTCCACATGGCATAGACAAAATACCGGTCCTATTCTGTCTTAAGAATCCGGTCGGTATTTTATCGTCTTTTGCATGGTTTTGGAGGGATGGTTCTGTCCTGAAAACTTGGAAGATTGAGCATGTTCTAAGTTTTTTGGAACATTGGTGGTGTAAAAAAACCTGTTTGGCTGAAAATCCATTCAGCGTAGACTACTGTACAGATTTTCTATTAAAGTCTATGTGTCTGGTTGACTGACAGTTTTCAGATGGTTTTCAAATCCGAAAACTATCTGAAAATCCATTTGAAAACCTGAACGTGTGGACGGACCGTAAGGGCATGTCCACACTGCACGGGTTTACGGACGGTTTTTTCAGCCGGTTTGCGGTTTTGCAGACCGTCTGAAAAACAGGCCGCAAACTAGCACAACGGCGCTCTGCGGAAAACCTGTGCAGCAGCCCCCCCTGCATGGGTTTGCCGCCCGAAGAACATTGAACAGGGGAGGGTTTTTCTCTGCTCGTCGCGGAGAAAAGTCCCCCCCCCCCCCTGCGCGGCCGTAAGGACGGCACTAAAACAGGACAAATACCGGTCAGATAAACGGACCGGTACCGTGGGGACATGCCCTAAGGGTATGTTTAGATGTTGAGAATCTGCTGCGGATTTATTGCGGATTGTACTGCAGATTATATGTATAATAAATAAAAATATTATTAAGTGGACAACCCCTTTAAGGTTTTGTGTTTCTCTGCTTTTGCACTGCAAAGCAAATGTGCACCTGCTTATTTATTTGACTTTGTTAGGAGTAGCTGGCTAACTTTGTATTTTTTCTAAACCACTGTGGTATTTAAAAGATGTGGCAGTACCACATTTTGTTATTTATACACAGCACTATTTGAGCAGTGTTGATATATCCATTGAGGAGGCAGAACAACTAGTTTTTACCTTTTCTTTGGGGTCTCAATGACTACCAGGTGCCAATCCTTTAAGCTGCCATAATTGTTCATGTAGCTGCGTACCCACCAGATCATTTATGTGCTACCATGTAAGGCTCTAAATGGACTATCCAAAATATAATGGCAGTGAACAAGTGGATGATATGGCTTTTGCCTTCCTGGTAATGAGCTGCATCTTGCTTGTTTGTTTATGCAGTCATCCATCATCAGTGATCACCTATATTGTAGTGTTACTCCCCTCTCCTTTCTTTTATTGCTTATTGTGATTCTTGTTTAGGATACTTTGCATTAGCCGAGTGCATAGTCTTCTTACACGTGGCACTGGCAGTTTCCCAGAACTCAATACAATGAGTACAGTAGTCTCTCTCTCTCTCTCTGAATGGATGGCTTGAGAGCCAAAATGTCTTTGCATGAGGCCCTCGGAGTGCAGAGGCAGTTCAACCAGATCATTCTGACAAAGCTTAGAGAACAAATAACTGTCCTTGAAAGTGTGGCTGGTGACCCTTAGTTTTTTTAACCCTTGCTTGCATATTAACCGACATGCCAACCATACACAAAGCCTTACTTTTGTCATTCACATCTAAAAGGTTAATTCAAGCAGTATTAGACTCTTTATGCAAAAGTTAGCATTATAGGAAAATGTATTTATTCTTTAACCCCTTAAAGACCAAGTGATTATTTAGCATTTTGCTCATTGTCTCAGTACAAGAGCCGTAACTTTTTGGTTTACTGTTGACACAGCCATATGAGGGCTTTTTTTTTTTTTTTTTTTTTTTTAAGACAAGATTTATTTTTTAATGCCACCGTATTGTGCTATATAAAACTTATTGATTAACTTTTATTAACTCTGCCAGGGAGAATCTAAAAAAGCACAAATCCTGCCACCATTTTTTTTGCACATTAAATTTACGCCATTCACCTTATGGTAAACCTAGTGTGATAAGTTTATTCTATGGGTCAATAAGACTATGGCAATACCATAACTATATATTTATATTTTTAATTTCACTTCTGCACAACAAACATACTTTCTAAATAAAATATTTACATTGTGTTTCTTTGTACTGCTAGACCTATAAAAAAAAAAAATTCTGTTGACAGATCTGAATGCGAGCTTGTTTTTGCAGGATGACTTTTAGGGCGACATGTATGAATTCTGGCGCTGACAGACCAGTTCTTAATAGCTTTGAGGCAGTGTAGACTGCATCAGATTGTATGAACCTGTTCTCCTGCAGTTCATATATACAGGCACAGTCTAGTGCCAATACAACAACTCAGACTCAGACTGTTCTGCGCCAAAGTTTTGGCCTCAAAGAATCATAAATGTGTCTAAATCAACTAATGTGGTGCGACGCCCCCAGAACGCCCTAAAACTTTGGCGCGCTAAAAAGTATCTTTGGCACGGTACCAAGGCACCTTATGCATCAAAGTTTAGAGTACGCCTGTTCATACATTTATAGAACTGGTCTACTACCGCTTTTTGAGGCCAGAATTCTGGCGTAGCACTGTTCATACTTGTCGCCTTTAGTTCTTAGTGGTACCATTTCTGGATACATAAGACTTTTTGATCGTTTTCTATTATTTTTTTGGGAAGAAAATTATCGAAAATTGCAATTTTGTCATTGCTTTTTATTTAGTTTCTTTATGCTGTTTATCATGTAAGATAAATAATGTGATAATTTTATAATCTGGGATGTTATGCTACAGCGATACCAATTATGCATAGGTTTATTTACTTATTTATTTTTTTCCATTGATAGGGATTTTGTTATTGAAAAATGAGAATTTCCAAACTCACTGCTGTTCATGACCTGTTTCTCTCAAACACCCACAACCTGCTAGCCCTCACAGAAACATGGCTCCAGCCATCTGACACCACTTCCCTTGCCGCTCTCACCTATGGCGGCCTACACTTCACCCACACCCTCAGACCTGAGAACAGGCCGGGTGGAGGAGTTGGCATACTTCTCTCTCCACACTGCACTTACCAGGTCCTTCCTCCTGCACCCTCACTCACTTTCCCCTCCTTTGAGGTCCACACCCTCAGACTCTTTCAGCCATTTTCCCTCCGAGTCGCGGTTGTGTACAGACCTCCCGGCTCACCCCGCCAGTTTCTGGATCATTTTGCTGCCTGGCTCCCTCACTTCCTCTCTACTGAAATACCCACTCTCATCATGGGTGACTTTAACATCCCTATTGATGACCCCATGTCTCCCTCTGCCTCTCAGATCCTTTCACTAACCTCTTCTCTTGGCCTCTCGCAGTTTACTAACTCTCCCACCCACAAGGATGGGAACTCTCTGGATCTGGTTTTCTGTAACCGTTCCTCAATCTCTAACTTTAATAATTCTCCTTACACTCTCTCTGATCACAATCTTATTTCCTTCACTATTACTAATTCTCACCCATCTCTGGACACACCTGCCCGTCTCCCGTTCAGAAATATCCGCTCCATGAACGCTCAGGAATTCACAGACACCATACAGTCCTCACTGCCCCCAATCTCCTCCCTCTCCTGCCCTGACCTGGCGTCCAAACAATATAATGAAACTCTTTCCACCACCCTGGACACATTGGCACCGCTCACACACCGCACCACCAGAGTCAGACACCCACAGCCATGGCACACGCCTCAGACTCGCCATCTGCAGCGATGTTCCAGATGTGCGGAGCGTCTGTGGAGGAAGTCGAAGCTACCTGCAGACTTTCTCCACTACAAATTTATGCTCAGGACTTATCAAACTGCCCTGCATTGTGCCAAACAAAAATATTTCACCTCCCTCATCGCAACCTTACACAACAACCCTAAACGCCTGTTTGACACCATCCACTCCCTTCTTAGGCCTAAAGCTCAGGCCCCGGTCTCTGACCTCTGTGCTGAAGACCTGGCCACTCACTTCAAAGAGAAAATTGACAAAATCCGGCAAAACATCTCATCTCACACCCCAAGCAGCAGCCATCTGGTCCCTCCCCGCACATCCCCCAGCCTACTCTCAGCTCTTGACCCGACGACAGAAGAAGAAGTGTCCAGGCTTCTGCTGTCTGCGCGCCCCACCACCTGCTCTAGTGACCCCATTCCCTCCCACCTTGTCCAGTCTATTTCTCCAGCTATCATCTCTCACATAACTGCAATCTGTAACCTCTCTCTCTCCTCTGGGATCTTCCCATCTTCCTTTAAACATGCTATTATAACCCCCTTACTGAAAAAGCCCACTCTGGACCCATCCTGCGCTGATAACTACCGACCAGTCTCTAACCTGCCCTTCATCTCCAAACTCCTGGAACGCTTGGTCACTACCTCTCGCCTACATCCGCTAACTCTCTTCTTGACCCTCTGCAATCAGGTTTCCGCACCCTACACTCCACGGAAACTGCTCTAACTAAAGTCTCCAATGATCTCCTAACAGCAAAATCGCAGGGTAACTACTCATTGTTGCTTCTTCTGGATCTCTCTGCAGCGTTTGACACTGTTGATCACCAACTTCTCCTCAGCATGCTCAGCACCATTGGCCTCCAGGACACCGCTCTCTCTTGGTTCTCATCTTACCTTTCTAACCACTCCCTCAGTGTCTCATTTGCAGGTTCTACCTCCTCTCCTCTTCCTCTTGCTGTCGGGGTTCCTCAGGGATCCGTTCTTGGTCCTCTCCTCTTCTCAATCTATACAGCCCCCATTGGACAAACCATCAGTAGATTTGGCTTCCAGTACCATCTCTACGCTGATGACACTCAATTATACACCTCCTCCCATGACATCACTCCTGCTCTGCTACAAAACACCAGGGACTGCCTGTCTGCTGTCTCTGACATCATGTCCTCCCTGTATCTTAAACTAAACCTCACTAAAACTGAACTTCTAGTCATCCCACCATCTACTAACAGACCTTACCCTGCCCTTTCTGTCTCAGTGTGTGGCACCACCATAACTCCTAGGCAGCAGGCCCGCTGTCTTGGGGTTATACTAGATTCCAATCTGTCTTTCATCCCAAATATCCAATCCCTTGCCCGCTCCTGTCACCTGCACCTCAAGAACATCTCCAGAATCCGTCCTTTTCTCACTGTGGAAACAACTCAAACTCTCATTGTTGCTCTTATTCATTCTCGTCTCGACTACTGTAACTCCTTGCTTATCGGTCTCCCTCTGTGCAAACTCTCCCCTCTCCAGTCTGTCCTGAATGCAGCAGCCAGGCTTGTCTTTCTTTCCAGCCGCTATACTGATGCCTCTACCCTGTGTCAGTCACTGCACTGGTTGCCTATCCAGTACAGGATACAACATAAACTCATCACTCTCACTCATAAAGCTCTCCACAACGCTGCTCCTCCCTACATCTCCTCCCTCATCTCTGTCTACCACCCTACCAGGGCTCTCCGCTCTGCTACTGATCTAAGATTACCCACCTCACTCATCCGAACCTCCCATGCCCGTCTCCAAGACTTCACACGTGCGGCACCAGTTCTCTGGAACATGCTACCGCGGGCGATCAGGCACACTCAGAACTCTCATAGCTTTAAAAGGGCCCTGAGAATACATCTTCTCACTCTGGCCTACCAGAATCCCTAATGCTAACACCCCACCTCCCCCCACACTCCCTAGCGCACTCATCTCATTTTCGGCACTTATCTGTATATAGATGTACTGTCAGGGTGGCAGGTTCAGCCGAATTCTATGTAAAACAACCCCATATTTATGTCACATGGCTGGACCATTGTAAATCTAGCACTTCTTGCCCTTCGTCTCTCCCGTACACCCTAATAGATTGTAAGCTTTTGCGAGCAGGGCCCTCACACCTTGTGTCTCATCTGTAAGTACTTTTAATGTGTAATGTCTGTACGTTTACCCTCCAAATTGTAAAGTGCTGCGGAATATGTTGGCGCTATATAAATAAAGATTATTATTATTATTATTATTATTATTAATTTCTATTTTCTTTATCTTACTTTGAATATTTTTTTATTTGTGCCCTTCTTAAACTTTTTATTGTCATTATTCTTTTGTCCCTTAAACATGCAGTCATATGATTGCTCATCCTTTACATCGTTTTACTTATTTAGTGCAGTATATTATAACTGTCAGTGTAAAAATGCAAGGCATCCTACTGGACCCTACCTCTGGAAGGATCTAAACATCATACACAGAAGACAGACACAGAAGTCTTCAGTCACTCCCCATCTACCATGTAAACACATCAACTCCATGGGAGCACATCATAGGGGATGCCAATGGAAGTATGTCCACTGTTGGCCATTAGAATAGAGCCCTGGTTGTCATCAGACCGCTGAGCCCCTGCTTCATCCAGCACAGGGCACTGATGCCAGCTAATTTTTGTCCCGCTGACAAAAGAAGTAATGTGGTCCTTAAAGGGGTTTTTCCATGAAGTAAAATTGATGTGAGAAGCTTGCAAATTAAATAATAAACATTTTCACCATTCATCATTATTAAAAATTCTGCACCGTTTTTGTGTTAGCTGCTCCTTTAGTGATCCATTGTTTACAACTCATCTCCAGGGGATACGACCAGGGTTGTGAGCTCCTCAGTCCTGTTTGCACATGCTCAGACATCACCTCTCTTCTCAGGTAGCTACTGAGTGTTCAAACCCTGGGTGCTGTCATTCTACTCTTGTCCTTTGGACTAGTTAGTTATAAGTCAAACAGTGCAAATAAAAAAAAGAAACCTCAATCAGGTATGTGCATTGATAAAGAGAAAAAAAAAAATCCACAGGTTAAGTTCCTGCTGGGATTTGAACCTAGGACCCTTGTGCTGTGAGGCAAGAACTATACCTCTGAGCTACAATATAGCTACTCACAGCTCAATACATAAACAGACCTTTCTTTGGCTAGAGAGTGGAAGGGCATGGTGATGTCATCCTGCTGGGTCACATAATATGCAATTCAAACAAATCACACACGCCCCCTTCTGAGCTGAAGAGCAGGATGCAGGAGGTATGAAATGAGATGTTGGCAAAACCCTTTTAAGGGATTAATTCTAGGTGGTAGACACATTTACATTTATCTGCCCATTTGTATCTTTTATTAAAGGGGTTGTCCTTTTATTTAAGGGTTTTTTCAGTTTGTCAAAGTCCAAAGCCGGCTCGTAGAGAAAAGGGATATGGGCGTGCTTGCGCAGTTTCCCACGGTCCAAATATAGGCATGTGTGCTCTACCATGTGCAGAATTCCTATAAGCATAAATAGGGGAGAGCTTTACAAGTGCGACCTCCCTGCCCTGTAAGGCCCACTCTTTGTGGACTTCGAGCTAGCCCCAGAAGGGAATTTGACAAATTTCAAAACCCCTTTAATAACAGGATAACCCATTTAATGAAAACAAGGATACTATTGGGCAGATAAATGTAAATGTGTATGTCTACAACTGAAAATTAAAAAAAATACATATTAATATAATATAAAACCTCTTGAAATATCATATTCAGTAGATAGATCAATTTTTTCACTATTTACATGCTGTTAAAAAAATTATCCAGTGAAGAGTTATTTAATTTGCTTACAATGTATAGTGCTAATAGGTGCTGAATGTGCACGTGTAACTACAAAGCTCAGTGACTGTGTGATATGACTGCAGGAGGTTTCTTAATTGTAGGGCACAAGACTACAAAGCTCAAAGGGGTTTAAGCTTCTCAGTAAGTTAAGTAGACACATCCCAACCACTGCTCTTGCCTGTAAGAGCAGAAAGAGATGGACGGTAACTAGGGAAACGTTTTTTGCAAAAATGGGAGGTAAGATCTGTTTCTAACTCTGAAGAGAAGCAAAATCAGAACAGCAATGTGTTTGGTAATAGTCCCTTTTTCCCTTTGCCTACATGTTTTAAGCTAATCAATGAGACGAGAATACCCCTTTAACTTCCTGCTCTGCTTGTTTGGAAAGAACCACTTTTTGCGGTGGCATTGTATTGTAGTTGAGAGGACTTCCTTTAAAGGGAATGTGTCATCAAAAAATTACTTATTGTTTAATTCACATTTTTATGTTAAACACATTTTTGGGGAATTTTTGGATATGTTTTTTTTTAATTTTCCATATCAGTTTTTATCACTTTGGCCACTAAGCCTAATAATTGTCGACACTTCCTGCTCTGTTTAGAGAGCTTTTCAGCAGTGTGCTCATTATCAGGAAAAGCAGGGTCACACTGAAAGGAGACACCATTGTGTACAGATAACACAGAATCCACCAGTCACAAGAGGAGATGTCACAGCTCCCCCTTCTCCCCTCCCTTCACAGTGAAAACTTTCCTATAGACGTCTATGAGACAGAATCTGTCTTAAGAATCCTATGTGCATGAAGCTGCTGTAAAGTATCTCTCTAACTACTGTTAAAGCAGTGCAAGCAAGAATGTCTTCCCCACAATCATATATAGACGGCTGAATAGAGAAATCTACAATCAGGAAATAAAAGCGACTAATTCACTCGAAAATTATTTTAATTGAAAAGAGAACGACCCAAATTTTATCACATAACGGCACTATTGTGTATGTTAGGCAAGTCCCCAAAAAATCAGAAGCACCGTTTCAGGCCACACCATTGATCCTGGTGAAGACTATTAACATCCAGCAGTTTTTACATACGGGCTACATGCTTTGTAACTGCTTGTGCAATACAGCTTCCATCTTATTTATTCCTGTTAGGTCCTGAAGAAGAGCATTTGCTTCTGGGTTTTTTTCATACTAACCTAGCATACACAATGGTGCTGTTAGGCTTTGTTTATAATGAGGAATTCAACACAGATTCCACTTTGGATTCTTTGTTAAAATTCCTGTGCATCCTAATGGCCATTTACTTGAATGGGGCAGTCCACACTGTAGTTCACACAATGCACTACAGTACGTATTTTCCACACTATGGATTTCAAATCCGTTGTGCAGAAAAAAAGAATGAACATGTTTAGAGTATGTTCACACAGCATGTTGAGTCCATGTGACCATACCTTCTTAGATGCATCTAGCAATGAGCAGTGTTTTTTACATTGCTTGCAATGTAAAACACACATTGGCATTCAGAGGAGTGATCACCGATGCATGTTTAGTTGTGTCTTTCGGATCCGTTCTATGAATCGACATGTCAGTTCTTGATCCGAAAGACGCAACAGGAGCCCTATAGCATATAGAGTCGATTCTGCTGCAGCCAAAACGCATCCAAACACGCACCTTATGCTGCGTTTTGGATGTGATTTCCGGATCCAAAATCGAATCCAAAAACGCTGTGTGAACATGCCCTTATTCATTTGAGCAGATCCCCTTCGGATCCTGTTGCTAACTCCATTGAAATAGAGTTAACCTGTCTCCAAATCAGAAGCAAATACTACCTCTGTTAATTACACGTTGGATTTTTCTGAATGGGAAAATATGACGTGTGAATCCAGCTTTAACTCGGATTTGACTTGGATTAAATAACATTTGGATAGACGCTTTCTCTACCATGCCAATTAATTTTATTATTTGGGAGTTTGGGGACGTCTTCCAAACAGTGGGTACCACAGGATTAATTAATGGCAGATATGCATAGGTTTCAGTGTCAAATAAGAGCCCATTTCATATTTAGGGTGACATGTATGATCGGGGGGGTTTCCCCCTTTTTTTTAGGGGTATACTGCACCTCACTGTGCCCCAAATCCATTTTCAAAGCTCAAATAAATTTTAGGCGCAACTTTTGCCACTTTGGGGAAGTGCCTAACATGAAGGGGGGTTCGTGGGCAGCTGGGGGCGTTTTGGGGCAAAACGCATAATTCGAAGCTCCGAAGCATGTATGAAAGCGGGCGGCAAAATGAGGCCATTTCAGCTCCGAAGGAGACCTAGTTCAATGTGGTTACCAGTCGGAGGGGGCGCATGAAAACTAGAACTTATTGTAATGGGCAAAACAATACATTACAACAGTTAATAAAAAAAAATATTGTCTAAAAAATAATTAATGAATAAAGAAAAAATCAAAGTTTAAAAATCGATTTTAAGTATTGAAAAAATTATCTTTTTAAAAATTAAAAAGAAATATATATAGATCTCAAAAAAAAGAAATATCAGCTAAAAAGGTCTTAAAAAAAAAACGGAATTTTAAAATTAATTTTACATTAAAAAAGCCAATGCGATGTTGCGATGTTAATTTTTGGCTTTTTTAATAGCAAAAATGTAAGATTATTTTTTCTTCTTTTTACCTTTTATTCTATTTGTATTCCCGCAAAGCCAGCAAAGCCAGTAAATACTCCGATTTACTCCCCAAAAACATCCCGGGTTTTCATGGTATCAATTCTAAGGGAATTGTTCTTATTTTAGCCCGATTTGGTGTGTATTTTTCGGGCGTAAAAAAACTCCGTATAAAAACAACCCGACAAGCTTGGGGGAAAATAGAATCCTGCTTGGAGGGCCCAAGTCCCAGAAGCCTGTGCTGTGCTGGGGGCTTGCGTATATACTAAATAGAATACAAGGTGAAAGAAGCAAAATATATTTTTGCTCTTCACTAACATGCAAAAGCTTTTCCTGATTTCCGCGTTTTAAACTTAATACATGGAATGCGCCTCACCAAGGCAAGGCGCGGGGGAATTTTTTGTCCGCATTTATGAGCGCACTTAGGGCGCCGACATAAATCAGGCGCAGTTTTCACGAAAAAAAACGTGAAAACGGTCGCCTCGGCGCGCTGATCTTCATACATGTCGCCCTTGTGTCTTTTACTGTCCATCTTTTCCATGACATTTTTTGCCAATTTGCTGCTGTTTCACCCTTTTGTGACAGAAGGGTACTAAATGGGTAATGTATGGCATCAAGGATACACTGAATAAAAGCATCCAATAGGGGCAATAAATGGCATATGGGTGCATATTCAGTGCACATTAATCATTGATTGCCTTTTTGCCCTGTTCACATTACGTTAATGATTTAAGGTAAGAGTGTATGCGAAGAAAGGCACTAATTAGATGATGTAGAAAGAGAGGCTGCTATTATATGTGACAAACAAATGATGGTTTTTTTTTTCCAGCTTTATGCACTTGTCTCAGGTCAGGTCATAGTCTGTCGTTACAAGATGGATGTTTATGGACATGTCCTTCACAAAGTGATAAAAACTACCGTCATTGTCCACATGAACAGCAGTCTCAATTAATTTTTCTAGGATATCAATGATAGTCTCCTGCCCACGAATGTGTCCAGAGGAAACTAAGTTAAAGTTATTTACTCAATAAAAAAGCACCAAATGCCAAAATTCCATAATGCTGAAAAACAAGGTGGGGGCACCAAAGGGAAATTTTGGAGAAGGGCACCATGGAGCAAGGCCGGCCGTGTCACTCTAGCAGTCCTGCTGTTATTAGCCATATGTCAGCCATTTGTTTCTAAGCTGCACTATGAAATTAGAAATCGACACTGATTGGTCACTAAGGAAACATGGCCTGGTAGAGACCATTCTTACAGCCTATTCAATATGTTATAATGGATTTTAAAGGGGTTGTCTCACTACAAGGATTGCTTTTTATGTTAAAGAGTTTGCAAAATCAAGTCACTTTGCAATATCTGTCCATTAACAGCATCCTAACTATTCCTATATATCCCCTCTTGTATGGGCTGCATCAGCTCCTCAGGTTGCTATAGCTACAGACCTGGCTTCTACTTCAGCCTAGTAGAAGTCAGTAAACACGTCCCTGAATTTAAAGTGAAACCAAGAAAACGGGACTGAGGCAAGATGAATCAATGTAGTGAGACAACCCCTTTTAGTATGAATGGTTGTAGCAAGACTATTTTGCAGCATAAAATTACCTAGGGTAACTTAACCCCATACCAACACTTGACATACTGGTAAGTCATAAGGCCAATAAGGGAGTATGGAACGAGCTCAGTCCAATCCGTATTGTGATTATTGCAGCCAAGACTTGTTGTAAGCCGGAATCGGAATACTAAACCATAACAAAAACTCTACAAATTTGATATAATTGGAATCGTATCGAGCTGCAGAATACAGAGAACATACCATTTATACCAAAGAGTGAACTCCATCCAAACGAAACCCTGCAAAAAATAGCGCAGTTGCGTTTTTTTCTTATTTAACCCACATAGAATTTTTGGGTGTTTTTCATTACATTATAAGGTACAGTCAATGGCTCTATTAAAAATGCATCTTGTGCCGCAAAAAACAAGCCCTTATACGACTTTGTAAATGGAAAAGAGATTGAAGTTAAAGGTGTTGTCTCTCTACAAGGATTGCTTTTTATGTTAAAGATCTTGCAAAAACAAGTGACTTTGCAATTTGTGTCCATTAACAGTGTCCTCTCTATTACTAGATATCCCCTCTTGTATGGGCTGCATCAGCTCCTCAGGTCGCTATAGCTATAGACCTGTTTGATTTCTCCTGATAGGCTGCCAGCGCTGGTCGCTATAGCTACAGACTTGGTGTCCTCTGCAGCTCATCACTGCAGGCCAGTAGTAGTCAGTAAACATGTCCCTGAATTCAAAAATGAAACCAAGAAAATAGGACTGAGGTGAGATGAATCGATGTAGTGAGACAACCCCTTTAAGGCTGTAGACATTCCTGATGTGCAGGAGGTGACATGTCTATGGTTACAACATATTTAAAAATAGGAAAATCCACTCTTAAAATATATATGAGGGAGTGAGGCCAGTGAATTAAAATAGTCATAGAAATACCTTTATGTCTGTAGTGGAATTAACCATCCACCCTTCTGGCTAACCACTTGCTAATACTGTACACTGTACTTTTACAAGCTCCAGTAAGTGCATATAAACTATATTTTAATCCGGCTTGAAGATGTGGTTTCACTGTTGCGTAAGTATTAACAGGTATGTAAACTTTGAATGGATATAGTGTTTGGAAATTGTGACCTGTTTTAAATTGCTCTGTTAAGAAAAACAAAAAAAACAAGACTTGATCTGGAAGGAAGCCAGCTGAGCAAACAAGTGAGTGCCTACTGCAAATAAATATCCACCAGCAACTTGCTGTCAGTTGTCTTCATGATTGTAAAAAGGTTGTAGGGGGGTGTGCAGTGTTCATGTTCTCCTAACACAGGTCACAACTTTTGCAATAAAGACATTTTAGGATTGTTTCCAACTTACAACATGGTACCAAGAACAATGCTTTTCAGGGTGATCCTCTTCTTGATGTTAATCTGTAGATGGTTGTCCAGGAGCATGCGTGCCACTGGATCCTCATGCCTTAAAGGCGTCTTCATCAGCAGTTCCATTCGTATTTGCCATTGCACGGGAGTAACAGTAAAAATAGGGCACCATGCTGTACTATTTTTTTTTTAAATATATAAAACCACAGACACCACGGTGGTAACCCCATGGACTCAAATATAGTTAATGAGGCTCATTGGGCGCCGTTGTTGTCCAATGCAAGACCGATACAGTTCTTGCCTCTGCAACAGACAGAACCTCCAACGCGGATGTGAAACAGGCTGGACTATCGACTTCTGATCAACCTGGCGAGACTGACGAGATTTGAGAGAGGCGTTATTAGAGTTTTAAATTTTAGTTTGTCTTTTGAAGGATGTTCTTATCCTCAACTTTGTTAATTTTTTATATCATTGTTATATTTTACATGCTGTCTAAGCCTTGAAGCCATGACCCGGGACATTTGTTAGGGACACGGTGATTGATATACTTTTAGGCTATGTTGCACAGCACAGAAATACCACTGGATTTTCGGTGGTTTCAGTATTTTGAAACCACCGAAAATCTGACGGTGCACAGTGCTGCGTAGACAGCAATGAAAAACCAGTGCTGTAGTCTATACAGCACGGGTTTTTTACCGGCGCGTTAAAAATTCAGCGGAATATGCAACATGTTGCAGATTCCGCTGGAGTTTGTGTGTAAGGACCAGTCAGGGGTGCACAAGTAGACACAAACGAAGTGAGCCCCTGACGCTGGTCCCAACCTCTGTCCCTGCCTCTTGGGGAACCCGACTCCTTAAAAGGTCTGAGCTACACTAATTAAGTGTAGACACAGGACACAGAACACAAAACGGGAGGTCAGACGAGCAAAAGTCGCAACTGTTGGGAGACACGGTACAAAATCGGGAGACAGAAGAATAAATGTAAGCCGAGCCAAGTCAGTAACAGTCAGGCGGCGAAGTACAATTCAGAAGGCAGAAGAATAGTCAGAAACCAGGCAGAGTCAGGAAACACATAAAACCAGTAAGAAAAAGGGCTAGCTACAGATAAGGTAAGAACCCCATATAGCAGGCAAAGCTGAAAGGGAAAATGAATCCTTTTATAGGGAACAGAGAAGTAAAAACTGAGGCGATAGGCAGAAGGAACGCGAGACCAGATAGGAACAGAAGACTCAATCAAAAGGAGAAACATTAACTAAAGAAGTGTTGGAGGAATCCTGGCCACGGGCGTTGGCCAGGAATCAATTAAACAAGCAGAGAAGTAAGACACAGTTCACACTGGTGAATGCAAATACAAGCATCAGGTAAGAAACCAGGGTTTTTGTTGCAACGGCCGTGGCCGGCGACCAGAGCTCGAAACTGGGGTTCTGTCGGGCATGATCATGACATTGCGTTTTGCCATCGGTTTCCCATACATTCAATTGTACGGGCCAACGGCAAAAAACTGCAACCGAACGCGGTTTTTGCACAAATCAGTGACAAAAAACACGGTCCTGCATAGGACAAAATGACGGTGGCTTTCCAATGTTTTTTGTCCTATTCTGTGTGACCCCAGACTTGCTATTTTTGTCCAGCACAATTTAGAGGAAGTCTTGGCTTGCATAAACTATGCTGTATCTTATCTTGTTAATTGTTTAAACCTACTGTCTCTGATACTGTATATTGGTATGTCTATTCCCTTTTAAATAAAAAATTATAAAAGAAAGAAATTTTAGGATAGTTTGAGGAGATCCAGGTGTGATTTTGGAGACCTCAGTAGTATTTTATATTAGAAGGTCCACACTTAACAATAAGAAGATGGACTTTTTGACACATATCAATGTTTTATATGTTTTATACCCTTGGAATGTACAACTGAAGTTAGCAAATGTCCTAACTGGGAGTCTTACATTTTATAGAGCAAGAGTTAAAGGGTTTTCCCCATCTCATTACTTCTGCATCTGCAGCCAGCTTATAGTGAGCTATGATCCGGCCACTGAGAATAGAGAGAAAGACGCGCTTGCCAGTTCTTCCCGTTCATTTCTGTGGGATTTAGGAATATAATCATCTACTCAGCAGCATTTAGAACACCCATAGGAATGAGCAGCTACCTCTGTGTTCTCAGTGGCCAGTTGAGTTGGCCGCAGATGTGTTAGTAATAAGATGGGAAAACCCTTTTTACGTTACGTTCTTGGGATCCCAGGAGAAGCACATCTTGCATGTGGAAGAAGCTGCTGAGAATCTTTTCCATTCCCCTCTTTCGATCTTCCTTAAAGGGGTTGTCTCACTACAAGGATTGCTTTTTTATAATAAAGATCTTGCAAAAACAAGTCACTTTGCAATATGTGTCCATTAACAGTGTCCTACGTATTCCTAGATATCGCCTCTTGGATGGGCTGCATCAGCTCCTCAGGTCGCCATAGCTAGAGACCTGTTTGATCTCTCCTTATTGGCTGCCAGCACTGGTTGCTATTGCTACAGACCTGGCTTCTACTGCAGCCTAGTGGAAGCCAGTAAACACTCCCCTGAATTCAAAGTGAAACCAAGAAAGCAGGACTGAGGTAAGAAGATCAATGTAGTGATACAACCCCTTTAATAGTAGTGGCAGTCACAGTTAGTTACTCTTTGCAGTCGCTTTTCGGCTGTGCTTTCTTTATACATGATTGTGCTGTTTCTCCATTCTGTCCTGCTTTGTCTAGCAGAGTTAGGGCGTGTTCTCACAGCAAATACCAATCAGATTTTTCAACCAGTATTTTGTCTTTTTTTGTCACATAGGGGGACGGCTTTTGTCTGCGGTGTGCAGATTCAAGCTGTCCCCCTTCGCAGCCACATGTTCATGTTGTGCCCGAAAACTTGGCGGAAGAATGAACAAGTTTTTAGGAACGTCGGTGGTGTCAAAAACCGTCCAGCGGAAATTCCATGCAGTGTGGACTGCTGAACGGATTTTCTATTTAAATCAAAGTAAAAGGTTGACAGACGCTTTCCTGACAGTTTTCAAATCTGAAAACCGACTGAAAACCCCTGCCGTGGAGAAAAGCCCTTAGAAGTATATGAACCATTGGGGGGCTTGCAGAGACATAGCTAGATTGTTTTATTTACAAAGGGCCCAAGTTTCAATTAAAAGGGTTTTCTTACCACAATGATTAGCTTTTAACATGAAGGAAAAAGTAAATTAAGACTAAATTAAGACTACTACCAATTACATTGCTGTTTTGATTTTTTTCTGGTCAGGAGATAAAAAAGATTGTATTTCCTCTTAGAGTACACAGGTTTTTCTAGGTTACTGACCGCTTCCCCCCAACTCTCTCTTCTATGTCTCTTATCTGATTGATCCAAGCTGCAGTCAGTCAGATTGACCATGGTGAGTCACTTTCTACAGAGACTTATCTCTAGCAACAGAGACTAAATGACAAGCGTTCACCCTTTTGAGGAATAGCTAGGACAGAGCCATCTGTTTCAGCTTAAAAAAGCAACTGATGCGACATCTTACCAGCCTGGCGCACTTATTCGTGATGCGTAGATAGGCCAGATCATTTGGCTGCCAAATTTGCTGCTTTTCTAAATTCTGATTTAGAAACTGACCAGTATTTTATCGTTTTTTGTTTTTTTTTTCACGATTTTGAGAACAGTTCTTGGCCATGGATTCGGGCGTCACATAGACTTTGAACATTACGTTTTTCACTGTAAAATTGGATGTAGATTGTAAGCCCTCGCGGGCAGGGACCTCTCTCCCTCTGTACCAGTTGTTAGTCACTTATTGTCACTTTGTAATTGTTTGACCACTGTTATTTATGTACCCGCCTGAAATGTACAGCGCCCTGGAATCAAGGGCGCTCCAAAATAAATGATAATAATAATAATAAATGGAAGCATGTACGTGTTCCAGGCTTTTAGTTTTAGGATTTGAATTCCGACCGTCAGCAAATATGGGCTGTGTAGACTACAGCACAGATTTTCTGTTTAAGTATATGGATATGATTGACAGTCGGTTTTGAAATGGTTTCAAAATCAGAAAATCGACTGAAAAACTGTCTAAAACACCATGACTTACCATAACATACATTTCAGGAGAGGCGACAGCTCCTCTAAAAATCCAGTTGTTTACAGGTAACATCTTCTCTCATAGAAGTCATTCTCTTTACTCCTCTTCTTCATCCATTTCTTTTGGCCTTTTTTTTTACCCGATGTGGTGTAAGTAATGTATTACCTTTATTTTATGAGTGTGTGGCCTGAGAGGTGTAATTGTTATCAACAAGACCTGACAAGTTTGAAGAAGGCAGGAAACCCCCAGGGCAGAAAAAGATGAGCCTACAATCCTTTAATGTATTGCTCTTTTATTTGCTCTGTCAGTCTAGTTTAATCTTTATCTAGGCCTGTCTAGAGAACAGTAGAGCAATCATTGTTTCATTACCTACTATTTGTAATAGTAAATTGAGGTTAGTGTGCCCAGCCATTTAGGAATTGTATCTCTTTACTATCACATCTAGAAAATGACAATATTTTTTATGTAATTTTTTTAGTATTGGAGTGCCAAATTAAAAAGAAAAATACTTTCAACAAAAATATCCCTTTCTGATGTGTCCCTTTAAGAGAATGAGACTATGTAACAAATAATTCAACAATTTTTTGGATGTTATATGTACACAGGTCCATTGAACAATTAATTATATTCCTATGGTCTGGGACTGTTGCTTGATCAAATCTGTGTGTGTAACCCCAATGTTACCTGGTGACAAAGATGAAATTTCAGACGGTTTACCTCATGTATGTAATGCTTCCCTAATAGCTCCCTAACGTCTTCATTTGAGAGAAAGGATGATTGGGTGTGTTGCAGTTGGACCTGTTTGATCCTTTGTTACTGTTTCTGTTTTCGGTAGAAACAGGATGCTGGTGATCTAAATCCTACGAATATGCCATAAATGTCTTTTCCATCTACATACTAGTCTTTTGTTCACCAGTTTTGCATACTACTCCATTGTCTGTTAGAGCCTGTAATTATTATAGTCCAAATAACATATAGGGCGACATGTATGAACAGGGCTGCGCCAGTTTTCTGGTATACTTTGAGCCAAAAAGAATGTATGAACAGGTGACTCCAAACCTTGGCGTGCGGCAAAGACACTTTTTAGTGCGCCAAAGATTAGGGGCGTTCTGGGAGTGTTGCACTACATTCGTAGCATTAGACACACTTATGATTCTTTGACGCCAAACATAGGCACAGAACAGTTAGAACAGCCAGACCAGGTTAAAGGTGGTGCCTGAGCCAGACTTGTCGTATTGGCACTAGACTGCACCTGTATGTATGACCTGCAGAAGAACAGGTTCATACATTCTGCCGCATTCTACACTACCTTAAAGCAATTTAGAACTGGACTGTCAGCGCCAGAATTCATACATGTCGCCTTTAGTTTCCATCCTTTAAAATAAATAGCTATACGCTTCTTTATATGCTTATTTTAACTTTAGCCCAGTTTGGGAAGCTTTAATCAAAATCCTGGCAAACTGTCTGCATAGCAGAAGAAAACATTGTACTAGTCGATTTCCCGGTGTGTGTGTGTGTGCCAATATGAAATCAATTGAATGTTGTAATTCAGGTCAGTGAAGATTCCAAATCCTCGTCGCATTGTACCGTCAGCCGTGGAAACACCCGGTATGGGGGAAGAGAGTGAGACGTTCGCCTGTGGAGGACAACACAAAATAACATTTCCAGGCACAGTTTGTGGATCTTCATCTCATCCACTTAATGGAAGAGAACAGCGTGCTCGGAACCAAGTCTACTGTTTATTGCTTTATTCTGCTCATAAAACATGAAGGGTCTATTTATCAGTCCCTATTAGCACCACACAAAATGTCATTCTTTAACAAGTCCACTGTTTATGGTGTCTTGTAAATGTTAAGAGCTTTTGAAATTTGACTGTTGCAGAAAAGGACATTAGTGAGCACTGAGTCGTGTAGTAGTTTATATAGTGTTTACATGCAAAACCTGAACTTCTAGAGGGACACTGAGGGCGCATCTCCACTGCACAGGATAAATACCGGTCGGTTTGCCGGCCGGTATTTGCCCTGCTTTGCGGCCGTCCCCACGGCCGCCGGTGGGAAGGCTTTTCTCCGCGATGAGCGGAGAAAAGCCCTCCCGCTTCACATTGAGAAGCACAGATTCCATCTGAAAACCGGACGGAAGATGGTGCTTGCTCGATGTTTTTTAAACGGACCGCCGGCGGCAAAACCGCCCGACGGAAAACCCGTGCAGTGGGGACTGCTGCACGGGTTTTCCATAGAGCACAATTGTGCTCATTTTCGGCCGGTTTTTCAGGCGGTCTGAAAACCCGCAAACCGTCCGAAAACCCGTGCTGTGGGGACATGGCCTAATGGTCCCATGGACTTCCCAAACTCCTAGTTTATAGAGTTTAGTATTGTTACTTTTGGGATGTTTATGTAATTTCTTGCCACTATAAATTGATTTGGTCTACATGTATCAGTTTTTTTAACAAAACTGTAATTTCTCTCTTGGTTAATTATATCTACTGTTGGAGAGAGTAATTGTGTGATAAACAACAAAAAGCACCATACAGCAAAAGTATTCCTTTTTCCTGTTTGTACTGGAATAGCAATGACAAAAATCCAAAAATGTGTAGCATGATAAAACTTAGCTTTTATTAAAAAATCATAAAATCTCAGACTAAAAATATCAATAAACAAGTGTCCCTATGAGGCAATATCAAAAACCTGGATCATAGTAAATGGAAAATTCATACTGCCATCCATAGTAATCCAAGATTATGTAGTATCTTCTGATGTCAAATATATCTAGATGTGATAATGCAGTTTAGGACTGGGTAAGGATCGATCTACACAACAAGCATTTACAATCAGAAATCCACGCAGATTCAGATTTTAAAAACTGGCAAAAACCGACTGTGAACCATCCTCATAGACCTCAATTGAAAATCTGCATTGTAGTCCACACGACTCGGCTTTTCTGAGGTCGGAATTCAAAACCACTGTCTTTTCAAAAAACTTAGAACATGCTTAATCATCCGCCATATTTCACTAAGAAAACGGCGGAAAATTTACTATTAGAGTCAATTGGATGGCACGAAAAATGACCAGAAAGCTTCGTGTGCATTTTTTGGCACAGTTTTTAATGCGGATCCGTGTCCAAAGACTCAATAGTGCCATATGATGCAAAAACAATTGATAAACCATATATGAAACCGTGTGTAAATCCAACGGAAATAGGCACCAAAAAACTGAAACCGAGTTAAAAATCTTCGGTTCTTGTGTAAAATACTGTTCGAATAATCATTGGACGACAAGGTTTGGATTCAGAATCCAACAACTATTTTGTCCTTTGTTGTGTGAACGTATCCTAAGAGGGGATCACCTATGCCGCAATACTTTGCCCAGTTAGCCTATTTTACATTTAGCCTAAATACCTAGCCACAATCTTTATTTGTCCCAATATGTTTCTGTGTCCTGACAACTCTTTTTCTGGGCACCAGAAAATTTAAGTCATATATCAGAACAATAATCCTGTAGAGCCACAAGTACAATAATTTCTTAACCAGTTCCTGACCGGGTTGTTCCCACACCCTTCCTGAGCAGGCACTTTTTCCTTTTCCTTAGAACACATAGTTTTGAATGCTAGAACCCTTTCTTGAGCATGGTTATTTTACTATTTTTTCCGGGATACAGTAGGCTTTAGTAGGCTGTAATTTTTACATTGTTTTTTATTTTATATAACAGAAGGGAAAGTAGTAAAAAAAATATAATTAAAAAGTCTGTTATTCACATTTTTTGATTGATTTATTTTTTTAACTACAAATGTGCCGCTAAAATAAGTTTTGAAATTGTGTCGCTTTTCCATCACTGACATCTGTACAGTGGAAAAAAAAAGTATTTAGTCAGCCACCATGTGTGAAAGTTCTCCCACTTAAAAAGAAGAGAGAGGCCTGTAATTGACATCATAGGTAGACGTCAACTATGAGAAACAAAATGAGAAAACAAATCCAGAAAATCACATTGTCTGAATGGGAAAGAATTTATTTGCAAATTATGGTGGCTGACTAAATACTTTTTTCCGCACTGTAAATATAGGTCAAATAAAGTTTTATGGTCATCGGGGGTGGAACTAAAAGTTTTTTTTTTTAAATATATTAGTTTGTTTGTATATGTTTTGTAATAATGTATTGCAGTTGGTGGAAATAAAGCTGATCCAGCAGCACCTGTAACTACCGAGCCCCAGCAGTCATGTGATCCTCGGCGATGGGAGTTTGGCCCTTAGTTAGCTGCATGTGCTATGCGTGCTATGAAAAAGCATTTATGGAAACATGTTGTAGGGGCATAATTTTGTTTTTCCATAACTGAATTTTTATTCTAAAGGGTACATTGATATCCTCCAACTTAATTTATTTGCATTTAAAGAGGTTGTCCACATATTGTTTTAATTCATTATGTATATAATAGGAAATCATACAATTTTCTAATATATATATGGATTCAAAATTCAGCTCTTACTCCTCTTTTAT
Organism: Phyllomedusa bahiana; assembly: GCA_025379985.1. Taxonomy (NCBI): domain Eukaryota; kingdom Metazoa; phylum Chordata; class Amphibia; order Anura; family Hylidae; genus Phyllomedusa; species Phyllomedusa bahiana. The sequence continues at coordinate 31,081 of JAODAL010008632.1, read as the reverse complement.
ACCATGCACAAGGTTCCTATTTAGAAATAAAAATGATATAGCCAACCTTTCTGTCCCTAATAGTGGCTCCAATAGACATGCAAATCTTTAGTATTACTATATCTAGCAGCATCTTATCATCTCTGTCAGTGTCTGTAGAGAAAGCACAAATTTCTCTCTGTCTCATCTGTGTGCTTTGATAAAAAATCATACTTAACTCCAGAATGCTCTCGTTCAGTGCCGGCTGCCGGTCTGCACTTCCCAGAAGTAGCGGTGAACTGTTCATCGTTCACATGACAGGTCACAAAGTCATATGCATATGGCCTGTAAATGGCTGCACCTGTCACATGAACAATGGCGGTTCACTGCTTCAGGGTCTAAACAGTGGCGTCCGGGAGGTAAGTATGATTCTTATTGTCTATTTTTTATCATGCCTGGATGAACCAACAAGCTTTCTTAACTCCTAGAACACCATTTTAACATCAACATGACAAGACAGGTATATGCTGTGGCTTTTTAACAGATAACAGTCACAATGGCCTCAGGATACAATGAACCGCATTTATCAAAACTGCCAAAGGGAATGTTCACATGGCATCTTTGTGGGCTTTATTTCGTAAGTACGGCCCGCAAATACGGCAATTCATAGCACTCGTTGAGAGCTATGATTATCTGCCGTTTTCCCAGCCGCGTACTGGGTGCCGGGAGAACGAAGAAACCTGTCAGAAAGAAGTAACGCGTAAGCGCTGGAGTAAGTCTATGGTGGCCGGCACAGAGCGTTTAAGAAGTACGCGCTGGCCTGCGTGTACTTTTAAAACACCCGTATAGTGTCATGCACAGTACACGCCGCTAAAGACACCGTGTGAACATACCCCAATAGTAAGACTGTCTATGTTGTCCATAGCAACCAATCGGAGCTCAGGTTTCATTTTTTCCCGACCAGTATAAGAAATGAAAGTTGAACTCTGGTTGCTATGCGCAACAAAGACGATCTTACTGTCCAATATTTTCAGCATTAGATGGACTCCCCATACAATGTCAGACACTGCTGATCTGCAAAAGATGTGATTGATGGAAAATCCAACCAATTATCTTGGACATTTTACTTGTAAAACCTCTGTATTAGTTAAGTGCATGCACTAATTGGCAGTCTAGAGCCTCTCTACAGTGTAGTGCAGCACTACATCTTCTATACTGCTCTTTCCATGAGTGATTTCTTTTCCCAATTCTAGTTTTCCAGATTTGTGAATCATCGTGCGGTTTCCCAGCTACAGGGAGGCATTGCTGAATTAGTTTGCTAGGTTTAAAATTAGTTTTTTTTAGGGTGAATTTGGTAGAAAATAAAAAGCTTATTGATTAACCCATGAACTGGCAACTGGCAACTCTCGTGTCTGTTACCTCTATACTTGAGATTCTGCACTTAGACTGTGTGGCAAACTTTTAGAATTTGTGAACAACTGTGTGTCTGATTATGGCCATATTACTGTATGTAATGTAGATGATTTATTTGTAGCTAATGCCTTGGGCTTTATACAGAGGTTCATCATTACGAAACATGAGGATATTTCTAACTTTGTATTTTAATTGCAAAGTAGAAGGAATATGCCTTATGCAGTGGCACAAATACACAAGCAACTGACCCATTTCTGTCCTGCATCTCATTACTGGGACATCCCTTCCCACCGCTCTATTGTCTGTTTGATTCCTTTTGTTCCTAGAAAGAGACAAAAGGCATTGAATTCTCTCCCCCACCCAAGCTTGAGAAACACGAGACCCTCCAGGGGTGACAGCCTCAGAAGTACAATTATCTAGCACAATATCAAACTTAACATACATGATGTAGAGTAACGTGATGCACTGGGGCATGTTTTACGCATTTGTCCAGTTAGTTCCGTTTACCTGGGAGATGAAGATGTAACAGGAGATAGTTACTAGATATAACACCAGGCAGGGAGGCAGGAGCATATAACCCCCCAGGCTTATAGTTCTCAAAAATAGAAGGGAGGACAGTTACTTTTTTTTTTTTTTGAGTGTTTAAGAGTCTGGGCATCAACTTCTAAGTTCCTCTAGGGTGCAGGCCGTCAGTATGTTCAGTGCTATAAACTGCAATTAAAAAAATGAACAATTATTACTGTGGAAAAATTAACTCTATATGTTTGTATGGCTACAATGTACAGTATGTAAGAAAACAGACTTTACTGGAAAACAGCATATTCATTATTACTGGCATCTTTTTATCTAGTGACTCTAGATTGCCTCATAGATTGTAAGAATTCTTGCGAGCAGGGCTTTCTCACCTTGTGTCTTACCTGTAGGTAGCTTTTTTCTCTGTTTGTTTTTTGACTGTATTTATACCCTCTAAATTGTAAAGTGCTGCAGAGTATGCTAAAATAAGTTATTGTATTATTCTTTTCAAGGGATTGTCCATGATTAGACATAGATAGCTGCATTCATCTAGAGCAGACCTGTACAACTTGGCAGGATGTGAGATGTGGAGACCAAAGCCACCTAGGACCACCCCATGACTACCCGGGATCACCATAGAACCTACTGCGAACGTCCTCCAAACCAGACAGTACCAAACATTTTGGGTCAGGGTTTTCACAAGCCTCACTACTTGATGGACAATTGCGGGCCACCAGAAATCCTTTGGTGGGCCGCATGCAGCCCACGGGTTGATGTAGGGCAGACCTGTTCTAGAAACAGAACTTACCTGTCCAGGGGTTGTGTGTGATGCTGCAACTCAGCTCCCTTGTAAGAGCATGTCCCCACTGCATGGGTTTTCGGCCGATTTTTCAGGCGGTTTGCGGTTTTGCAGACCGCCTGAAAAACCCGCCGAAAATGAGCACAATGGCACTCTATAGAAAACCCGTGCAGCAGTCCCCACTGCACGGGTTTTCCGTCCGGCGGTTTTGCCGCCCGCAGTCTGCACGCAAAACATTGTACCTGCACATTCTTCCCTCCGGTTTTCGGACGGAATCTGTGCAAGTCAATGTGAAGGGGGAGGGCTTTTCTCCGCTCATCGTGGAAAAAAGCCTTCCCCCTCCCCCCCCCCCCCTCCGCGGCCGAGGGGACGGCTGCAAAACAGTGCGAATACCAGTCGCATAACCGACCGGTATTTGGCACTTGCCGTGGGAACGCACCCTAAGTGAATAAAGCTGAGATGCAGTTCCGCACATAACCTGAAAACAATTGTAGCACTATTTGTGGAAGCAGCCATGTTTTTCTAAGCCTACAAGACTTCTTGAAAACTCAGAAACTACTTCAAAATGAAATAAGATGTATCTGGTGAAACAACCCCATTCATACTATGTTTTAGATGTACTAGAGTAAAAAAAATGATTATAAAGGTAGATATACCTTTTAAAGATGGTACTGAAGAGTAATAAACAGACCACTTCAACTGTCATGGCTGGTCCAAAAGAGCTTAAAGGGAACCTGTCAGTTGTTTGGTGCTGCCTAAACCAAGGGAAGCATTAAATATCTACAGGCTTCCCATTGCAGTAAAGTGTGTTTTATGCTGAATTTCTAAATACACTTTGAAACAGCGCTGGGCTTGGGAGAAGCATACTTACCTGTTAGTTTAATGGGTGTTTCTACCATAGACTTTAATGGAATACCCACCAAAGTCTGATAGGTGTGCCATGTATGGTTGTACTCGGAACTCCCATAGAACAGAATAGACAGTCGTGTCCAAACGCGACCGGCTCTCCATTCTGAGTCGTAACTTCCAGATGTCTGTTTCCGAGATAGGTGAGACCTGCACCTATCAGGCTTTAATGACATATCCTAGTGATATGAACTCAAAATCTATGATGGGAACTGCCTTTTAATCTAAGCCGCGCGGGAGGAAGCTGCAAATCGGACTCCTCTGCTTGTGCTCGTTTAATGTGCAATGGAGACAACACAGTAGGTGGTGAAGGTTCATGAATGGTTCACTGAAGTGAAAACTTGTGGCAAACAGGGAACAATAATAACAAGCATAAAGCATCTGTAGTACTGCAGTCTATACACTGGAGGCTCAACAGTGTGACCCGGGTGGGGCAGCACAGTTTTGGCAGCACACCACTGAGACTGGAGTCCCCCTCTCCATCCACACAAAGTTTTCCAATGTTCCTCATCAGCCACACTCACTATTGTATGCTCCTTCATCAGTTCTGAATAGATGTTTACTTGTAAACTCTACCAACGTCTAACTCTCATTGTTAAGTAGCCCATGGCTCGCACCCTCTCTGTTTATCCACATACCTTTCTCTCTGGCAACAACTGTCTTCATCACCCATCTGCACCAGGCTTATGTTTTCTCCTCACTCTCCTAACTATGACTGAAACTGAAGCTCTTACATCACTTCTCCTCATGCCCTACTCTTTTTTAAAATTAGATTTTTTCCCGGAATGCCATAGTATTTCATATTAAAGCACACCAAACTGCAGTGAACAGGCTATTTCATGCCATCTGTAGTACAGGCCATATAAAACAGCCGCTCCCCTTCCAGCTCTTCTGGACCAGCCAAGACCAGCCAAGTTGGTCCGCTTATTGCTCTTCAGTTGCACCTTTAAAGGGAGTACCGTATCTATCTTTGCACTCACTTTATACTCCAGTGCATCTGAAATATAAAATTAAAGGGGTTCTTTAACTACAGACAACCTCTTGCATATCAAAGCAGTCTCTTTAGTTTTCTTGAGGTAATTTCAGTCCGAAGTCTTCAGCTTGTAATTCTACTACATTCGTTTCTCAGATTATGTTTGACAAAATTCCAGTTGGAATAGAATGAACCTCCAGGAATGTTGCAGATGTTTTAGATTACTTTATATTTTAATTTAGATCATTCATTGAACATTTTCATTGTCTAGAAGTCAAATGCTTATCTACAACTGGAAGTAATTTAACTGTTAACCTGATAAAGATGATAGCAAAGGCTGCCAAACCGTGTCATTCAACTTAATGACAGAACTTGAACCTGTGACCTGTTGTTCAGGGGAGAAACGCATACTAACTAACTCTCCCTGATCGTGAGGGAGAATCCTTGAAAAGGGAGAGTCCTCCGGGTCTCCCTGAAGAGTTGGTAAATCTCCTGCTATGGTAGGTTTGCCACCAATCTGGAAAACCACCATCAGGGACGGTTTTACTGCCAGGGGACCAGTGCCAGTATTTTATTTGTACCGGCCATGTCATGTACTGGTAACTTAGAATACACTCTTGGGAATGCCTACTAGGGTACGTTCATACGGCTTATTTGGCCACTGTTTGGACGCTGATTTTTCAGTGCCCAAAACAGCACCAAAACCTTGCCTGAAACACGCTTCTTCAGAAGAGGTTTTTGATGAGGTTTTGGACGAGATTTCCACCCATACAAATTAATAGCCGGGGCAAAAACCGTGCCGAAAAAAGCTTAAAAAAAGCACACTATATACACTACTGAAGAACATATGGCTGAAAAGGGGCCAAACATAGTCACAAGTTGACAATGTTTGGTCAGTTTTAGCCTTAGACTATATGGCAGCTAAACCATTTTATACATCTGAGTATTTTTTACTGGCTGTGGGTTGTTCTTTAAATAGTGGTGGTGCCAGGGTAAAGATCATGAGACACTGGCCTGACATCACTTGGTGCATGGGGACCACATTGTGGCTAGGCTGTGAAGGAAACCTGATTAATGTGCTGTTACCCAGCTTGGATGCTGGTTAGGAGATCCAACGTCTAGTAAAGCTGAAGGATACCACAGCCCTTATCAGCTTTCCTCCAAAGCTGTTACACACATGTGAAAAGGCAGAGTGGCTTTGTGCAAAAGAGGGTGTAATATGTAAAACAGGGGTTGTGGCCCACTCAAACCATCAAGGCGGCAAGCTGCAATTCAAAATCTCCCTGAAGGCCACTTAGCAAGTATGGTGTAATGAGAATTCATAGGGCCCCATAGCAAAATGTTATGGGCCCCCAGCACAAGTAGCAATAATAAAAGCTATACATTTATATGAGAGAAAATACACAGTGATACAGAATAGTCACTGATTTATTATTCTCTACCAAATAGGGCATAATAAGAAGTTGACAACATGTCTGCTCTAGCAAATATGTGTTCCCTATGAAATAACAATTCTAGAGCATCTTTCTTAAATTTCTATCATGTGGTTCCTCTGATAGGGTATGTTCACACAGCTTAATTGCGGGGCGTACAGTACGCCCCGCAATTACGCCGGGTGTTCAGGGGGTCGCACTGATTGGCGCATGCTCCCGCGGCACGGGGGGGGGTGGGGGGCGAGGTGGCGGTAGCCCGCTGGCCCCAAAGCCATGCATTACTAACATGTCACTTATCTCCCCGCACGTACAATACGATTATATTGTAGGAGTGGGGAGAGGAGGCGTAATCCATAGTTCTCTATGATTACCTATGGATTACCGTAATTTTTGGGGTGCATTTCGCTCACATTAGAGCGCAGTACGCTGCGAAATGCCCCTCAAAATAAGCCGTGTGAACATACTCTTATTCTTCCAAGAAATGTATTAGCAATCTGTCAGTTGGGTGTTGCCAAATGGGAGGTGTCCAAGTCTGACATTGTCCAATCAGTGCTAACTGAGTCAGCGTGTGCAGGACATACCTCCCTGAAAAAATGAATCGGTAACACCCAGTTGACTGATTAATGACATATACACTCACCGGCCACTTTATTAGGTACACCATGCTAGTAACAGGTTGGACCCCCTTTTGCCTTCAGAACTGCCTCAATTCTTCGTGGCATAGATTCAACAAGGTGTTGCAACGATGCTCAATTGGTACCAAGGGGCCCAAAGAGTGCCAAGAAAATATTCCCCACACCATGACACCACCACCACCAGCCTGAACCGTTGATACAAGGCAGGATGGATCCATGCTTTCATGTTGTTGACACCCAAATTCTGACCCTACCATCCGAATGTCGCAGCAGAAATCGAGACTCATCAGACCAGGCAACGTTTTTCCAATCTTCTACTGTCCAATTTCGATGAGCTTGGGCAAATTGGAGCCTCAGTTTCCTGTTCTTAGCTGAAAGGAGTGGCACCCGGTGTGGTCTTCTGCTGCTGTAGCCCATCTGCCTCAAGTTCGCCGTACTGTGCGTTCAGAGATGCTCTTCTGCCTACCTTGGTTGTAACGGGTGGCTATTTGAGTCACTGTTGCCTTTCTATCAGCTTGAACCAGTCTGCCCATTCTCCTTTGACCTCGGGCATAAACAAGGCATTTCCGCCCACAGGACTGCCGCTCACTGGATGTTTTTTCTTTTTCGGACCATTCTCTGTAAACCCTAGAGATGGTTGTGCGTGAAAATCCCAGGAGATCAGCAGTTTCTGAAATACTCAGACCAGCCCTTCTGGCACCAACAACCATGCCACGTTCAAAGGGACTCAAATCACCTTTCTTCCCCATACTGTGGCTCGGTTTGAACTGCAGGAGATTGTCTTGACCATGTCTACATGTCTAAATGCACTGAGTTGCCGCCATGTGATTGGCTGATTAGAAATTAAGTGTCAACGAGCAGTTGGACAGGTGTACCTAATAAAGTGGCCGGTGAGTGTATAGAGGAAGAGCACAACATGGAGTTATAAGATCCTCCAGAATTGTTATTTCAAAGGGAACACAGGTATTTATGTATTTTTAAGACAGACATGTGAGGAGATGCCATCTGTCCTCTTAAAAATCATGAGGAGTCGGTTAGCAGGCAGAAGATGGATTTCAGACTACGTCAGATAGCAATTAAACAATGCAGCAGTTGCAATAACCACTGCTCTGTCCCAATGTAGCATAGCAAGGGTAGGTACATGTGTTTTAGGACTAGAAATAGACTTTGGTTTTAATGTAAAACATGCAGTATTGAATACTTTCCAAGTGCTTATTATTTATGATATTTTGTTTTTGGTTTTAAAATGTTTAAAGGGTTTGTGGGGGTTTATTTTTTTAGTTAATTATTTGTATAGCTTAAACGTCTTTAAGACTTTTTTGAAGTGATGTATTTTATATGTGTTTTTTAATTTTTAATTTTGTTTATAAAAGTTAATTAAGGCCATATAAAAAATAAAAAAAATTTACTTAAAACATTTTAAAAAATCATAAAAAATCAATAAAGTCTTTAAAGACCTTTTAGGCCATAGTGAGCTGGAATAACTAAAAAAAAAAAACTGGACAACTGCTTCAAGATCTAAACTAGCAGGAAATTGTTATAATTATATTGCCCATTTAAAGATCTTCTTTGTAATATTATGAATATACAGTGGTTACTGTATCCCTAAATTACCATCACCATGTCCTTTTAAGCATGTAAGGATTGCATTTCTGTTTTGCCCTCTGGCGTTTTAAACCGCGTGTTATCCACTTTCTCTTTTGGTTCCCGTGAATAAAAAGGGGGGCCCTAGGCAACCAGCCAGAGGCTGTTGGGCAATAATGGAACCAGTGGTATGTGCAAAATGTGATTACTGCTGTCAACACCACAGTGAACCAAACAGAGGGTGAACACAGCAGACAGAGAGTGACCAGAGAAACAGATTATCAGACTCGGTGATAGGAATGAAGCTTTCTGAAACAAATTGAGCTTGAGTTGTGCTTTATAAACCATAGAATGAAGACACAGGGTTCTGACTTTTTCGCTCCAATGAAGGGAGGTATTTTAAAGTTTTTAAAAGGGGGACTGTACGCCTTTTTTTTTTTTTACCAATTTAAACCAGACACTGATACATATTCTTTTCTTCTTAGTCCTTTTTATTTTCTAATTGTAGATTTCTTAAAAGGGGTTTCCCACATGTATTTTGACGTGGGATCCCCAAAAAAGGATTTTTAATCATTTTCAAATATATATTAAAAAAAGTAAACTCTGAGAGGTACAGCATTTCTCAATCCCCCTTAGTTACCTGAAAGTTGCATAAGAACGACCAAAGGAGTGACAGGCCCGTTGCGTGAAACACTTCTTATCTGATGACGGGAAAATGATGGCTTAAAGGGGGGTGGGGAGGAAGTGCGTGTAGGGCCCTGTGTCTTGTGAAAAGGGAAACCCACGTTTGTAATGTTTTATTTCAGTTAAGTTTTGAGGGGTTTCCCTTTTTCCTACTCCTTGCTCCCCCCCTCCCTCTCTCCCTGCAGCCTTCTCCCTAGAAATTTTTGTTTATATTTACTCTGTGCTAATTAGGAGGAAAGAAAATCAGTCCTGGCAAAACCCCTTTAATTTTTTGTTGTGTTGATTAGGGAGGAAACCATCTTCCCCGAGTGCTTTTTAACAGCATTTAGAATACTTTTACAGCAGTACAGGGGCATAACCTATAAAAGGAGCAACCATTGACTTTTAAGAATAGTTTTCTAAGCATGCTCTGTCCTGGGGAAGAAACATGTGTAGGGTGATGAACTGTGACATCTTTTTTTGGGAAAAGGGGGATCCTTTTATTACACATGGTGCACCTTTCAGGAAATCCTGCCTGTGCTGATAATGGGGACATGAAAAGTTTTTCTATAAAAAGAAAGTTGCCTAGTTCAAAAGTGAAAACTGCAGAATTTCAGGATTAAAAAAATAAAATAAAATTTATTTTTATTAAATTTTATAAAATAAAAAAAATAAAAAAAAAAATAAAATAAAAAAAAAATAAACAAAAAAAAAAAACATGATAAAGGTGATTTTCTATGAAGTTTCGTACGGAGAAAACCTCTGATGTTAGCAGTTTGTCACTTCTAAGTTTATATGCAGTAGTTCTGGAGAGCTTTATTTAATCAGTGCAGTGGGGATACCATGTTTGTACCTAAGTACCCAAATGTTTTATTAGATTCAGACAAAAAAGCAGTCACTGGCTTGTCAGTGGGTATGGAATCCCACATTTCATGAATGCATCAGACTCCTGCTTTTTTATGGTGCAGTAACTTAAAATTTAAAAAAAAAAAAAATTAACTTAGACAACCACTATTAAGGTTACAAGCAGGATGCAAGTGTTTAAGTGCACTGGGGGGGGTGGGGGTCCCTAAAAAAAAGATTTGCCACCAGATTTTTAAATAACTGACAGATAAACATTTGTTAGTGGGGAAGGATTCAAAAAGCCCCTTGTGATGCACTTATTTAAAAACTCTTATTTTTTTGTGGGGGGGGCCATTGGTTGTCTATGACAGCATTTCTTGTATGGATGTGCATACAGAAATAGCTATCGTCATTTAAGAACCCCACTGGACCCTTAATTTTTGACCCGTAAATTACCCCCCACACTCACAGATTTTTTGGCAGAAATATGTAACAGTATTTTATTTACAAGCGAGATCAACAATTTTCCGGTGTGTTTAAATATGCATTAGTGACAAGATAGATAATCCAGACTAGAAGAAACGTTTTCGGCAAGAAAATAAAGTATCGCACATCGTATTTGGATAGGGGAACTCAACCAGACCAAAATTTTTATGATGATTGCGAGAAACTCATGTGGGCAACCACAGTTTCCAACAGGAAAGGAAGTGACCCATCAAAAATTTAAAAGGCTTCCTTCTTCCTGTGGGAAAAAAAAGTGTTGGGTAAGCGGGGGAGTGGATCGCTGGGGCCACCCAAGCGATGAAAATTAAAACCAGAGGGGAACGGTTAAGGCCCCCGGGTTACCGGGCCCCCCCGAAAAAGGGTCTTTTCCTTTCCCCGGGTGCCCCCGGGGACTTGTTTTTGGGGCCGGGTTCCCGGGGGGGCAATCTGTCCCAGAACAGGGGGCAGGCAGGGGCCCGGGGGGGGGGTGGGTCGGTTAAAAAAAGGGGGAACAGGGGGGAAAAGGGGGAGCAAAAAAAAGAAGGAGGTTTTGGTACAAGGGAAGTCATTAGAAAATTTTCTGCCCAAACAAAAACCAGCGGGTGTTTAAAAAAAAGGCCCGGGCTTGCCAAATCGGGCCCGGGCCCTTTAAAAACCCCGGAGGGACCGCCCCGGCGGGGGGAGGGGGGGGGCCGGGGGGGGGCGGGGCCCCGGGGGGGGCCCCCCCGGGCCCCGGGGGGGGGGGGGGCCCCCCCCCGGGGGGGTTGGGCCCCGGGGGGGGGCCTGCCCGCGGGGCCAAGGGGGGGTTTTAGGCCCCCCTTTTTTTTGGGAAGGGAACTCGGATAGCCTTTAAAAAATCGGCCCCCGGCCCCTTTCAAAAAAGCCCCTAATATACAAAAAAACCCTTACCCCAGATTTTATTTAAAGACCCCCCATTCAAAAAACCCCGGGGATTTTCCCCCGGGAAACAAAAGGTTTTTTGGGGCCCGGGGGAAAAGGGGGGGGGGAAAATAAAGGCTTGAACCCGGGGGGACGGGCAGGTTTAAAACACCTTTTATTTCCCGTTCTGAATGGTCCCAGCCGGGAAAAAAAACTGGGGGGCTACGTTTTTTTTAAAAAGGGGCCCCCTCTATTCCCGGGGGAACTTGGGGGGGGGTTTTTTTCCCTTTTTGTTGGGGGTTTCACCCCCCCGGGGGGGAAATTTTTTTCCCGCCAAATGACCCAAAAATTTTTATGGTTGTGGGAAAAAAGGGGGGGGAACCGGGGGGGGCGGGGGAGGCCAATAAAAGGGGGGGGACGGCCTTTTTTTGGCAGTTTCTAATTTTGAGAATGGCCCCAAAGGGAGAATTAGGGGCCTTTTTACCCCGGGCGGGGCCCTGAATTTCCCCCGTCGGTTTTCCCTTATTTCCCCTTTTTTTTTTAAAAAAAATCCCGCTTGATTTTCAACCGGGACCGGGGCCAAATTGAGCCAAAAGGGCCCCCTTAACATGTGGGAGGAAAACAGCAAAAAATTGAGGAAAATTTTTCCCCCCAATTAAAAGGGGGGAAAGGGGCCACAAAGGGGAATTTTGAAAATGGTCGTCCCCCCTGCCCTTCCCAAAAAAACCTATACCCGCAATTTCCCTAATCTAAAAGGGAAAAAAAGAAGGGCCCTTTGGGGGACCCTTTTTTGGGACAGGGGTCGGAAAAAACGGGTCCCTTTTTGTTTGGCAGGGTTGGCCCCTTTTTGGGGTAGGGGAGGGTTTCCGTTTTTCCGATGGCCCCCCCAGGGAAAAATTGCCCCCAAAAATCCCCCTTTAAAGGGGGCGGATTTTCTCCCCGGGGGGGATTTAAAAGGGGCCCGGGGCCCCCCGGGGCTTTTTTTCCCCCTTTCCCCCGGGGTATTTGGACGGGGAGGGGCGGTTGAATTTTTTTCCCGGGGGCCCCGGGGTTTTAAATCAAACCCCCCGGCCCAGATTTCCGCCTTTCTTATTAGGGACTATTTTTAAAAACCGTAAAGGGGGGGGCTCCCCCCCTTTTCGCCCCTTTTTCCAGGGAAATTTTTGGGAACTTCCCCTCTCCCGGTAATTACGTTGCCCGGGGAGGGGCTTGAAAAAAACCGATTGGGGTTTTTCCTTTTGGATTTTGGGGGGAAGCCCCCCCCCGGGAAACATACCTCGGGAAAGGGTTCCCTGAAGGGGACCAAAAAAGGGGGGGAAAACCCTTTTTCGGGGGGGTTTTTTTGGGGTAAAACCAAACACCTTTTATTTTTTTGGGTGGGCCCGGGGGGGGCACCCGAGAGAAAGGGGAATGAACCGGAAGAAATTTCCCAAAAAGCGTTAATCCCCCCCCAAAAGGTTCCCCGCATCGGGAAGTTTTTGGGCCCCCAAATCGTCAGAAAAAAAGACCCCAAAAAGGGAAATCCCGGGGAAACCCTTTAAAATTTTATAAGTCATTGGAGGGCGTCGCAAAACCTGGGATTGAACCCATGGGGTTGGGTTGGGGGAAAAAAATTTCCCCAAGTAAAAAAAACCGGGGGGGAAAAAAGGGAAAATCGTTGACAAGAAAAAGGGGGGGGTTTTCAAAGGGGCCCCCAAAAAACCCGCTTTCCGGGTTTTGGGAAACCCCCTTTTTAAAAATTTTTGGGGGAAGCCCTTGGGAAATTTGGGGAAAACCTGGTCCAGGGGATTTTTCAAAAAATTTTTGGGTTTTCGATTTTATGATTTTTTCCCCGGAAAAAAAGAAACCTCTTTTTTTGCGAAAAGAAAAAACCCCAGGGCAGGGGGGGTTTTTTAAACCCTTTGACAATTTCCCCCAAAAAAGGCAATGGTGGGCTGGGGCCCGGGACCCCTAACCCGGGGGAAACGGTTCGGGGGAAATTGGGGGAAACCGTGGGGTTACCTCCCCTTTTTGGGGAAAACCCCAAAAAACCGGTTTTGCCCGCGACCTTTGAGAATGGGCCCAAAGGGGGGGAAAAGGTGGCCCCCGGGGGGGTGCAAAAGGACCGGGAAAAATTTTTAACCAACTGGTTTTCACAAAAGGGGGTGTCCTAACAGGCTGAATGAAATTCCAGCCAGCCAATCACAGTGCAGGGGGCGTGTCTAGGGGGCGGGATCAGGCCATAGGGCGTGTCCCGACCAGCAGCAGCAGAAATAGAACACAGATGCATAGAAAAGCTCATATCGGCTAAACCAAGTGACTGAGGTAATGCAACCCAATTACAAAAGTGCTTATTTTTACTGTCCCCATAATCTGAGACATGATCTTTGTGGCGATACAACCCCTTTAAGTTTTTCGGAATGCCGGCAGTGTAAAAAATCATCCAACAGAAAATCCGTTCAGTGTGGACTACTGAACGTATTTTCTATCAAAGTCTATTTGGATGGGTGACAGTCCGACCAAAAACCTTGCCATGTGGATGCACCCTAATTGATCACTGACTTGTAACACCTTTACAAACAATTAAGATAACTAAAAAACACTTGCTGGTAATAAGGGCAATTTAATTGCTGTGTAGTACTGCAAGGGGGAAAACGCACTAAAACTGCCACAAAAATCGCACGGTGTGAAACCACCCTTAAAGCGGTTTTCCAACAGTTTTTTAAAAGTCCCCTAGCACTCCCCATGTAACTCTAGAACAACTGTTGTTCTAGGGTTCCAAGCCAGTATCCCACAGAAGACTTGGGGAGGCATGTTCCAATACGAATGCGCCATAGTTTTGGTGTATCTTGCGTCAAAAAAACCTTTGATGCCATATTGTCGATATAAATGAACTGTAATATACCAAGACAAGGCACATTATACTCTGGGCATGACACATTGTAATGTGCCTCCGTAATGCAATGCACCTATTGAGGCGCATTACATACACTAATAGTGATACGTTATGCACCTCGATAGGCGCATTACATACACTAGAAATGCACTAGCAATGATATGTTATGCGCCTTGATTGCGCAGTGCACCTTTTTAGACGCATTACGTTTAATATGCAAGGTATACCAGATGCCAGATTTTTGAAAGTATCATACTTTCATGCGCACTTTACACTAATCAAATGCGCCTAAAATCTGCCGCGGTGACACCAATTTTCGGATATATCGCCCGTAATTTTCATGACTCAGCAGACCGCTTCAGCAGTAATGCACAAACAGTGATTAGTTGCAGAGTCATATGAGTGATGTATATGATGTCATTGGTGGGGGACTGACCGGGAAAAAAAGGAGTAGCACTGGCATCCAAAATCTGAGAGAATTGTTGGCACAAAAATGATAAAACAAAATAACTTTTATTTCTTCATTAAAAAGTCAATTACAAAGCAGTGAAGCCCATCACACTTACATGTTTCAGGCCTGATATGGTCCTTGTTCACAGATTTCTAATAAAGAAATAAAAGTTTTTTCGTTTTATATTTTTTAATTCTGTAAAGTTTTGGATTGTACTTCTACTGCAGGTCAGCAGTTTCATCACACACATTTTTCTATGCATGAAAGGATCATAGAACTTAGAAATAAGTGCAGCACTTACAAACCTTTGGGGCCACACATTTTCCCATGAGGTTGTTTTCAGGACTACTTGGGTTAAATGCTGAAATGTACACTCACAGGCCACTTTATTAGGTAAACCTGTCCAACTGCTCGTTAACACTTAATTTCTAATCAGCCAATCACATGGCGGCAACTCAGTGCATTTAGGCATGTAGACATGGTCAAGACAATCTCCTGCAGTTCAAACCGAGCATCAGTATGGGGAAGAAAGGTAATTTGAGTGCCTTTGAACGTGGCATGGTTGTTGGTGCCAGAAGGGCTGGTCTGAGTATTTCAGAAACTGCTGATCTCCTGGGATTTTCACGCACAACCATCTCTAGGGTTTACAGAGAATGGTCCGAAAAAGAAAAAACATCCAGTGAGCGGCAGTCCTGTGGGCGGAAATGCCTTGTTGATGCCAGAGGTCAAAGGAGAATGGGCAGACTGGTTCGAGCTGATAGAAAGGCAACAGTGACTCAAATAGCCACCCGTTACAACCAAGGTAGGCAGAAGAGCATCTCTGAACACACAGTACGGCGAACTTTGAGGCAGATGGGCTACAGCAGCAGAAGACCACACCGGGTGCCACTCCTTTCAGCTAAGAACAGGAAACTGAGGCTCCAATTGGCCCAAGCTCATCGAAATTGGACAGTAGAAGATTGGAAAAACGTTGCCTGGTCTGATGAGTCTCGATTTCTGCTGCGACATTCGGATGGTAGGGTCAGAATTTGGCGTCAACAACATGAAAGCGTGGATCCATCCTGCCTTGTATCAACGGTTCAGGCTGGTGGTGGTGGTGTCATGGTGTGGGGAATATTTTCTTGGCACTCTTTGGGCCCCTTGGTACCAATTGAGCATCGTTGCAACACCTTGTGGAATCTATGCCACGAAGAATTGAGGCAGTTCTGAAGGCAAAAGGGGTCCAACCCGTTACTAGCATGGTGTACCTAATAAAGTGGCCGGTGAGTGTATATAATCTAGCAAATGTTTATATTAATATTATCCCATATTACTCAATCTCTGGGTTTAATTTGCTTCCATTTTGGGTGTTGATTTTTAGCATCATTTTTGAATCGTGTTTATCAAGTTTGCACAATTTGAACAATTTTCAATAAAATATTTTATTTTTATGGCTAATTGCGTTGGAGGTATTTGGTATTTATTTATTTTTGAGTAGCAGTGCTGCCTATGCAGGCGAGTTCCTTTTTTGGTTGGAAAACCCCTTTAACTGTATCATTTGAAATGAATAGCTTTAAAAGCCACCTTAAAGAGGATCTGTGATATCTTCTGACATGACTATTTTAGTAAAGCCTTGCATTCCGTGTGAAATAACAATTCTGGAGCATCTTCTCATATATCGCTGTGTTGTACTGTTCCTCTGTTACTCCTTCTAGAAATGGATTACTTAATCTATCAGATGGGTGTTACCATTTGAGATTTCATTGAGGTGTGTCCCTGAACACACTGATTTTGTCGCTGATTGGAAAATTTCAGACTGTGCAGGGACACCAATAAACAACACCCAGCAGATTCAGTAATACGTTTCTAGAAGGAACAACAGAGGAACAGCACAACACAGAGTTATAAGAGAAGTTACTCCATAATTCTTATTTCTCAGTATTTATTAAAATACGCACATCAGAGACTGTCACCGGTACTCTTTAAAGTAATTTAGTGTTTCTAGCATAAAATATATTTTTCATTATTTTTGCTTCCATATGTCCCTCTTGATATTGCTGGGATAGGACATAATCAGCCTATGTGCTCCACTGGCAATTAGTAATAAAGTTATATCTTAGATTCCCTGCAGAAGTCTTCTCAACTATTCTGCCATACTACTGATGAGCGTCTGCTCCTCTCCTGACATGCAGAAAGCTATTTCTCTTGGCTGTTATGCAGTTCCCAGAGGATCTCTGTGTGGAGACCAGGCCACTTATACAAGTTCACCATTACGCAGCTCATTAGCAGGACCAGTACATTGCAAAATACTTTGATCACCAGGTTACACCTTAATATGTAATAAAAATATTTAAAAAGGTTTTATCAAATGTTTTAGATCATTTATGGCATATCGAGAATTTTTTGTTTAGAGCTAATAATGGAGAAATAGTCACACTTGTGTAGTTATTGTCCATTCATTTCAATAGGAGTCCCAAGAACAGCCATACAGTTGCTTTTCGCTGTACTCAAAGGGCGGCATGTATGAAATTTGCCGTTTAAACTACACGGGTCATAAATCAGGCGCATTCTAGCACTGTTACGACATTTCTGGCTCAGGTAAACCACTTTGAAAGTGGTTTACCTATTCCAGCAGTAATGTATCTAGAAATGCCGTAGCGAAACTATAAATCTATAGCTTCGTACAGTTCTAGTACGCCCCGCCTCCTGCAAATCATGCGCATTATAAAGTGCTGCTTGCGCTTGGTAATGCGCCTGATATTGGCATACCGGCCATTTAAAAATTTAGCGAATGGGGCTGAAAAGACACTAGATATCTGGCGCAGCCCCGTTCATGCATGCCGCCTAAAATGTCTATTGACGGGAATGTAGAGTAACCGTGCAAGCAAAGTCTCTTCTTTGGTAGTGTTGGGGGGCCTGTTCACAAAATAGGTGTGGATCTCACTCCTCGAACCCGCACCTATGTCATGAACAAGCCCCCCCAAAACTATCATACGTTTATGGTATATCATTATGTTTATGCCATAAATGTCTGAGATGATAAATCTGTTTACTGCACTTTTTAGAATCATGTAAATGGCAACCATTGTAAATTTTCGTGATTTATGCAATGAGCATATTTTATGGTTGGACATTTACTTCCAGCCACTAAGAAAGTCAAATTGGGTTGGTCTAACTGGCTTGCAAAATCTGTATTCTGTGCTTCTCTTGTAATGTGGAATTTCACTTAGGGTCCACTTGATAGTTCTCATCATTTCTTGACCTGATAGTTTTTACTTCTGGGACGAAGATCTTATTAATGTGCTAGTATGTAGCAGATAAGAAAATAGAACTTTACTACTATACTATGAGCACCATTTTTATTATTTACTTGAACTTCTTTTAAAGGGAATCTGTCGCCAATTTTTTTTTTTACTTATTAAATCAAGCCCCTGATCCATATTCTTTTCCTCTCAGTCGTGGTTGTAGATTTCTCTATTCGGCCATCTATATATGATTGCGGGGAAGACATTCTTGCTTGCACTGCTGTAACAGCAGTCAGAGAGATACTTTACAGCAGCTTCATACACATAGGATTCTTAAGACAGTTTCTGTCCCATAGACTTGTATAGGAGAGTTTTCACTGTGAAGGGAGGAGAGAGGGGGAGCTGTGACATCTCCTCTTGTGACTGGTGGATTCTGTGTTATCTGTACACAATGGTGTCTCCTTTCAGTGTGACCCTGCTTTTACTGATAATGAGCACACTGCTGAAAAGCTCTCTAAATAGAACACGAAGTGTCAGACGATTATTAGGCTTAGTGGCCAAAGTGAAAACTGCAGGACTTAAGATTTATTGAAAAATACTGAAAGTGATATGAAAAAAAAAAAAAAATTCCTAAAAAAATGTTTTTAACATAAAAATGTGAGCTAAACAATAAGTCATTTTTTTATGACACATTCCCTGGATTGATAGGAATATAGATAGTCCTAGTTGACACATTATGCTGCCACTAATTCTTAGATTAACAGTACAGTTGTGACTGCAGGAAACTTCTTTTTTTTCTGGCGAGGACTGCTGTCTGCTTTTCTATGACATTTGTTGTCTTCCTAGAATGTTGTCTGTAGAGAAAAAAAAGCCAAGACCTCTGATTTGGTTCCCACATGAGTACAGGCCTGGTTGGTTTGTTTTTCCTTTTTTTCTTTTGACCCTCTAGAGGAATGTTTTGTTTCTCAGGGCTTAACATGTAATATAGGAAATGCAGAGTCCGCCCACCGTACAGTGCTACTCTCTGAGTTAGTATCCGTTTCCTCTAATGCTGATAATACAGATGAGGTTGAAACATCAATGTGAAGCGACACAGCATGCAGACAAGGTGGAAACAACCCATCTTTTCACTCCAAACAACGCTTATTTCCAGGGCCTGCTGTATCAAGTCAGGTAAAACTCACTCACAACTTGGTTGGAAACTCTTTTTTGTGGAAAAGACCAGTTTGATTATCTGGGATGTTTGTGTTTCCTTCACTCTTGTTATTGTTTATACCAATTACAGTAATGGGTTAGAAAGAACAAGAATGCAGTCTATATAGAGTATGGTGGTTGTATTGTGCTAGGCAGGTAGACTGAGGACTATGTACTCCAGCTTCTGAATCTTTCCAATGTTAAAATCAGTCAGTATTAGGCATATACCCTGGAGGTTCATTGTAACCAAGGGCAAGAAGTACTAAATCAGCCAGTAGATACTATGTACGTTACCATATTCAAGAATACAGGCCTAGATGAAGCCTCACTGAAGCCTAAGTCTAGATCTTAGAAGATCCACAATATTTAGGTAGTCTAGCTGGAACAATAAGTTCTGTGTTGCTTTGCGGAGGTGTAGGGGTAGCACCCTACTTATGCTCCACTGTACTGTTTTCTTCTGGATTGGTGGTGCGTGAATAATTTATTTTGTACAAAGTGTAACTATATAGCATTTTTCCAAATACAATTTAGCTATTGTCATGGAGGTTTGCATATTGCATGCAAAATGTAATCCATGGTGGCCAAAACTTTTAATGAAGGCTTAAAGCTATTGGAATTATATATGTTATATTTGATTATATGCATCTGATTTGAGAGCATGAATAGATATTTACAGTTCACTGTTATTCACTTTAATTAAATTCCAAATTCTAAATTCTTTAGAAGAGAGTCGGTACAACAGACTGTCTAGTGACACCTGCTCGGTACTTTTTAGCAGTCATTTTATTGCAGTCATTGAGAGCTTTGCAAATGTTGGCCATGAAGTCTGATAATGATGAGCTGTATAACAAATGTCACAAGGTGCTGCAAACTAACTGCTGTGTTTATGTCTCTGTTAATGCTTAACTGAGGAAACACACAGTGCAGGATTTTTCCCAAACTCGGTATTGTAGTTTATCTACCGTAACAGAGATCAGGGTATTACTTTCTGAGATTTTAATTGATTGTAAAATTAATAGTCAGTTTTTTTTATTGACTACTCAGTATCTAGAATTCTTAATTCAGTCACTCTGTTATATCTGTTGCTGAGATAAGCTGGTAATAAGCATCTAAGTCAAGATACATATATCAAGGGTAATAAGGTTGTCTACTTCAGGACTGATCAAACTAGCTTAGATGGATGATACATATAAGGCCTCGTTCACACAGCTTATTCTGGGACTGATTGGAGCCGTACTGCGCGCCGTATTTGCGCTGCAGTACGGCTCCAATCCGTCCTAGTAACTACGGTAATCCACAATGGATTCTGTCTCTCCTCCCCGCTCGGGGATCGGCCGCGGGGTGGGGGTGGGGGGTTTGGGGAGAAAGTGACATGCACAGTATTTATGACGTGTACGTGCCGTGAATAATGAATGTCTATGGGGCCGGCGAGCTGCCGGCCCTCCGCCCCCGCAGCACGGCAGCCGGGGTCATTGCGGGGGGGAAACTGTCCCGCCAGTACGGCGGCCCTAAGCCGTGTGGACCTTGCCTAACAATCTAATGTGTATGCATGCTTTCAGTCGGGAACGGAGCTAGATTTTTTGCAAAAATTAAGTTTGGTGTCCTCTTCACAAACTAAACTCTTGAGATGTGTGAGGGAGGGTAACATTTCTCCTTGGGGAGAGCACCATGAAGATGTACAGAGACTAATAGGTCATGCCATGCTCTATGGAAAATGTAATATTCAAGTTGGAAGTGACAGGAAATATCCTATTGAAAGTGACATTGCTTGAAAGTCACATCCGACCCATTAAGGGTTCTTAAAACATGACATTTACAGACAGCTGTTTTAGAGTATTTACCTCTCAGTGGTGCAAAGCAGGGTTCTCGCCGCTGAGTGAAAAGCCTTTAATACGCTCGAGTGGGGTAAAGTTTCTCCTTGGGGAGAGCACCATAAAGATATGTGGATACTTAAAGGCCATGCAGTGCTCCATGGGAAATTTAATACTCAAATAAGCTATAAGAGAAAAAAAAAGATAGGTTCTCTAGTTCCACCTATTGAAAGTGACATTACTTACAGTCACATCCGACCCATTAAAGAGCCTTGAAATAGGACTTGGGTTTGAAGCCAAACTAGTAACGTCTTCCTGAGCAAAAAATGTCCCATCCGTCAGTGCAAGGTTCTCACTGGCTGTGTGAAAGGCCTTTAATGTAGCTCTTGTAGGGTACAGTTTCTCTTCAGAAAGAGCACCAGAAAGGTATATGGAGGTATATGGCCAAATAATGATCCATAGGAAATATAATATTTAAATAAGCCCTAAGAAAAAAAAGAGCTAGGCTAGAGATCGCTTTTTTTTTTTTTTTTAAGTGAAGTCCATTATTGGACTTATTGGATATTTACAAATCATTTATGCTACCTTGAATACTTAGATATTTTATAGCCGAGCAGCCCAGGTACCAAAATACCCCATAATATGAATCTACAGTGTTAATAAAACCTGTTGTAAACCCTTCCTGCGGCTATGCCCAGTATCTGAGAGGCAGGGGCAATAGAGTTAGACAATTATAGGGCACAAATTGTACTTTTTTAGCAGTTAAAGGGCCAATGTTCTAAATCTCAATACAATCATTTGGGTGGGGTTATCCTTCAATTATACATATACTTCTAGGGGTCAATATACAATTATTTTTTAATGATATCAACACCTTTGGAGCAAAACGTCTTGTTTACATAGGGATTATGGTTGTGGTTTAGGAACATGTTGACTGTCATGTCTGTTTTAGTTAAAAGGTTTTTTCTATGCATAAATATTAATTTACTGTGTAAGAAAATCCAGAACATAACAGTTGAAAAAATTGCAGAATCTAGGTAAAGATGCTTCAGACTTATTTCATGGGGAATGTGAATATTTACTGAAACAGATATGTTTATTTATGAACAATACTTCAGAATGAAGGGTTTTTAACCTAAGAGCACTAGATTGAAATGTACATTGCTATGTGAAGTATTTCAATGTTCATTATGGAGTGCCGAAATCTGTATGTGGATTGTGTAATCTTGGCATTTTCTACTGTCTTTTAACAGTAAGAACATTGGCAAGTTAGTGGATGCTAGAAAAAAACATAGAAGACTATTGTTATCGTAACAGAATTAACTCTGAATTACGTCTTCCATTATCCGAGGCAATACATTCTGACCTTTATGGCTTTAAAGGGGTTGGCTCATCTCATAGTTTCATAGGATGCATGAATGAAATAATGCTGCTCTGCTTTGCTCTGTCACTTCCTGGTCAAGCTGTCTGTAATTAGCATATGAGCTCTGTGTATTCAGACTTCTCTGTTTATCATTCTAGATTAGCTAAATTACCTTCTCTGAGGTCCTGAGAAGCTTCTGAGCTAATGTAAACACTAGAGTAATTAGTCTTTTGTCTGAAAGATCAGATAACACACATGCTTTCACACTGCCTGCCATGACCTTTGTGATGACTTCACTCCCTGCTATCAGTTAGAACAAACAGCAGGAGATAAGGAGTACACAGGGCGGTCACTTGGGTAACCTGAGAGCCCTCAGAAGGTGATAAAATCACTTGTAGCTCCTTAACAAAAAAAGATGAACAAAGCTATATATTTAGAAAACGTCTTCATTTAGTGTTCCCTACATTTTGAAAGCTATTCTTTGTAGTGAGACTACCCCTTTAACGTTTTTGAAAGGTTTAATTATAGAAGACTGTAATCCCCACTGTCTATTACATTGTACACTTTCTTTGTCCAAGGCAATCTGAAGAAGATGATACAGCGGTACCAGAAACGTATAAAATCCAGAATCCTTTATTGTAGACATGTAAAAAGCCAAGTAACCCAACAAAGCATAGCCATCGAACCCCTGAGGGAAGCTGACGCGTGTCAGGTGAACAAGTCACCCTTAGTCATGGCATGCAAATCCCACCACAAAGACTACTATATATAGTAAGAATAAATGGGATAATCTCATGCTCACCTGGCTCCAGCGGCCCGCTCGCTAGAACGCTAACAACGCCCACTTCCGGTGCGCAACGGAGAGCAGAGGCGCCGACACCGGATGCAGACGCGCCGCGCGGCGTCTCCGCGCAGCAACGCACAAGAAGCGGAAGTGACGCGTGAACACCATGAGGGAGATGCGAGGCACATAAACATCTCCAAGGTAACGGACACCGTCACCCTGGTGATGAAAGACGCCGCTGACATGGCGGAGCAGGCAACGAAACCATCAGGCTCCAGCCCTGCCAGAAAAGAAATAAATACAAAGCGCCAGCAAGGCCGGCCACTGGAGACCAAGAGGAGCATAAGACAACCGTACAATAATAAAACTCCAAAATGCAAAGAGCAAATATAAATGAATCATACACTATAATCCAGAACGGTGCAGCATTACTACTGAATTAAATAAACAGGCTACAATAATCAATCTATAAATTATTGTTTCTGATTCATATGTAATTACCTCAAAGTAGAAAAAGAACAACAATAGAGCACAGGGAAAAAATATATAAAGACCCAAGAGAGAAGACCCAAATAATGCACAATCCTCCAGAACAGAAAAAGAAAAAAAAAAAAAAGTTGTGTTAGTAGTGGAACATCCACTCCCTCCTAAGGTTCAATTCCATCGGAACCACAGTTTCCAGCGTAATAATCCAAAATGCCTCCCTGTCGTGGAGCAAATGTCCCAAATCCCCACCACGTGCAGATTTAACCACTCTGTCGATTCCCATGATTTTAAGTTCACTGAAATTTCCATGATGTACATCCCTGAAATGATTCGACAAAGGAGATCTATTGCGTACAGACGTACTTGTGATGTCATTGAGATGTTCAAGGATGCGGGTTTTTAACCGACGAGTGGTGCTACCCACATATTGTAGATTACATTCCGTGCAGGGAGCCAAATACCCGACGTGGTGTGAATTGCAATTAATGTAGTTGCGAATGGTGTATGCTTTGGTTTGTTGGCTATTGTAAAAAATTTTCCCAGAATTAACAAACCCACACACCCTACAGGGATTGGACCCACATCTGTAGAAGCCCTTAAATTTAAGCCAAGTTTGTTTAGATCTCTTGGAGGTAACTGAATTAGGGGCCAACATACTACCAAAGGTGCGGGATCTTCGAGTAACAATACGGAGGCCCCCTGCCAGGAAATCACCCAAGACAGGATCCTCAGACAAAATAGGTAGATGTTTCAATACAATTTTCTTAATAGCATGGAATTGAGTGTTATAATCTAGTACCAAAAAATGGTTATTCTCAGGGATATCTTGTTTGTGAATTTTTCTAGATTTTTTAGAGGAGAGAAGTTGATCTCTATTTTTTTCTTGTACTTTAGTTATTGCCAGTTGTAGAGACCAGACGGGATAATCCCTTTTACTGAGTCTACTGGAAATAGCCTTACATTCATCAGAAAAATCAACTGATTTACTACAGTTTCTCATGGCCCAGGTCATTTCACCCACAGGTATAGACAGGTTTAGGGCGAAAGCTCCGGTGATGCAGTATAGTATTACCGGCCGTTGCTTTGCGATAAGTCCGTGTAACAATATTTTGGCCTAATTCACCGAAGAGTACAAGATCAAGAAATTGAATAGTATCTTTCTCCAATTGTTGTACAAATCGTAGGTTGCAAAGATTGTTGTTTAAATAAAAAAGAAAATTGGGTATGGCAGATACATCGCCCCTCCAGATAAAGAGAAGATCGTCGATGTATCTGCCATACCAATACAAAGACGACAAGAACGGGTTATCGTGGGTGTAGATGTAGGCGAACTCCCACCAAACCATGACTAAATTAGCCAAGGAAGGAGAGAACTACGCCCCCATCGACACCCCCTTGACCTGAAGACAAATATTGGAAACAAAGGAAAAAAAATTATGTGTCATAAGAAATTCCGTCGTCATTAGAATAAATGCCGACAAATCCTCTGAATAACTACTGTGGGTTTTAAGAATAAACTGTAGAGCGTGGAGAGCTACACGATGCGGAATGGACGTATAAAGCGCCTCTACATCGCAGCTAAACCACGACATATCATCTTCCCATGTCACATTTTGCAACCTGTATAAGACATCACGTGTATCCCTAAGATGACTTGGAGCAATAGTTACAAGTGGTTGGAGTTGATTATCCAACCACTGGCAAAGCCTCTCTAGAAGTGAGCCAATGCCAGAAACGATTGGTCGCATGGGAGGGTTGGCAAGATTTTTATGCACCTTAGGTAAACCATATATAATGGGCATCAAAGGAAATTCTACCATAATGTAATCTCTTTGTTTCTGGGAAAGAACTCCTAATGCCAGACCCTCCGTTAATAAAGAATCCATTTCTGCCATGTACTGTAGGCTTGTGTGGGATCATGGGCTAGTTTACTATATGTGGTAGTATCTGAAAGCATAAGATGCATAGTGTCACAATATTTCACCCTGTCCATGACAACCACCATACCCCCTTTGTCAGCCATCCTGATAATTAATTCAGTATTATCTGAAAGTTGTTTAAGTGCATTTTGTTCCCTTTTGTTAAGGTTAGCAAATTTCCGACCAGGGGGCACGGTGGCAGCCAATGATCTAAGATCTCTTTCTACCAAAGCCTGAAAACGGTCCATGCTCTGGGTGCGGGAATTAACTGGATAAAAATCCTGGTTTGGAACCCTAAAGGGGGGAGGGGAGGGAGACCGCCCTGTTGATTCTGCAGTAGGATTAGATGAATCCTGTAACTCATGTAGTGTCATAACAGACACTTGTTCCTGAGGAGTCAATATATGAACATCTAAGCTATCCTCAGAATGACTACTAGTAATATGGCTTATCTCCCCTTGTCCGTCCTCAGTGCATAAAGAAAAATGACGTTTAACTGTGAGCAATCTGATAAACTTATTAATATCTTTTAGTGTGGAAAACATATCAAAATCAACCTGTAAACAAAAATTAAGTCCTAAAGAGAGAACTTTTGATTGCTCAGAGTCCAATTGAAAAGATGATAAATTTAAAACGTCCAAATCTTACTGGGTGTACACATCCTGATCTAAATTTTAATTTATTGAGCCTGACATGTCTTCATTTTTTCTTTTTCTGCGTTTCCTCCCTCCCCGCTTCCTCCGCCTGCGTTTTTTGGTCCCCGTTTGTTCTTGCCTTTTGGTTGTCGATAATAGGATTGGGAAGTCGAATTAGAGGACAATTCATCTGATGAATCTATATTCATGTCCGTATTGGAACCTGAATCTAATGAGCCAAAACTGACTTTTCTTTGGCTCCAATGAGGAGAAAAGTGACGTGATCTGCGCTTTAGTATGGACCTTGGGGTGACATAATCAGCATTCCGCCATCCCCATCCATATACAACATCCTGTTCGTAGTCATGGAGATCCCTTTGGAACTTGTTTTTTTTTCATTTCCATCAATGATCTCTCAATTTTGTCAATATTGTCATCCGTCTGGCGTATGATATCATCAAATTCAGAAGCGTCCATCAATAATTTCAACTCCTTCGTTCGCTTAATGTCAGCAGAAATTTGTGCCAATTTGAGTTCCTCGTATTTTACAATTAACGCCATTAGTTTAAGTGAACATGCGCTGAGAATCTCATTTCATTCCACGGTAAATTCAGTCGAAAAAACTGTGGTAGGGACTTTTTTTATGCGGAGGCCACGGGGTATCATGTTCCTCTGTATGTAATTGGACAATGTGGTCTGATCCCACCAGGTACGTATTTCCTGTGCCCTCAATTTCTCAAGCTCTTTGCTTTTTGAAGAAAAATCCGAGGGTTTAGATCCAGTACTCTGCGCATCCTGAAAGACTGCTGCAGCTTTTTGTTGTTTTGTGACAAGATCCATTATTATACTGCACCTGGCATATGCTTGTTAGGGTTACCATGTTATTAAGGTAAAAAAATGTACTGAGGAAGCACGGTCCTAGCTCAAATAGCAAATGCACACAACACCACAAAATGGACCAGCTTACCCCCAAACGTTGGTGGCCTCCGCAGGTATCCCGGTTAGAGCGAACCAAATAATGTCCAAGGCAATCTGAAGAAGATGATACAGCGGTACCAGAAACGTATAAAATCCAGAATCCTTTATTGTAGACATGTAAAAAGCCAAGTAACCCAACAAAGCATAGCCATAGAACCCCTGAGGGAAGCCGACGCGTTTCAGGTGAACAAGTCACCCTTAGTCATGGCATGCAAATCCCACCACAAAGACTACTATATAAAGTAAGAATAAATGGGATAATCTCATGCTCACCTGGCTCCAGCGGCCCGCTTGCTAGAACGCTAACAACGCCCACTTCCGGTGTGCAACGGAGAGCAGAGGCGCCGACACCGGATGCAGACGCGCCGCGCGGCGTCTCCGCTCAGCAATGCACAAGAAGCGGAAGTGATGCGTGAACACCCAGAGGGAGACGCGAGGCACACAAACATCTCCAAGGTAACGGACACTGTCACCCTGGTGATGAAAGACGCCGCTGGCATGGCGGAGCAGGCAACGAAACCATCGGGCTCCAGCCCCGCCAGGAAAGAAATAAATACAAAGCGCCAGCAAGGCCGGCCACTGGAGACCAAGAGGAGCATAAGACAACCGTACAATAATAAAACTCCAAAATGCAAAGAGCAAATATAAATGAATCATATACTATAAACCAGAACGGTGCAGCATTACTACTGAATTGAATAAACATGATACAATAATCAATCTATAAATTATTATTTATGATTCATATGTAATTACCGCAAAATAGAAAAAGAACAACAATAGAGCACAGGGAAAAGATATATAAAGACCCAAGAGAGCAGACCCAAATAATGCACAATCCTCCAGAACAGAAAAAAAAAAAAAAAAAAGTTGTGTTAGTAGTGGAACATCCACTCCCTCCTAAGGTTCAATCCCATCGGAACCACAGTTTCCAGCATACTAATCCAAAATGACTCCCTGCGCTGGAGCAAAGGTCACAAATCCCCACCACGTGCAGATTTAACCACTCTGTCGATTCCCATGATGCACACTTTATTTGTTCATGATGCACTCACTTCCCCGCAGTTCAGCCTTCTGTTAGCCTCTGTTTATACACAGCATTATCAAGTGAGCAGCCTACCGGGGCAACACACTAGTTATATTCCTTCTCTAGGTATCTTAAATAAGCTAAGAGACCATATGTATTGGCTCCGGGAGGCTAAACTGTCATTTTCTAAACTATAAGGTTATGTCTACACTGCATAGCAATACACTCATATTTTCTGCGCTTTGAGGATTTTAAAAGCGCTGAAAATACGATAGTTCAGGCAGTCCCATAGACTGCAATAGAAAAAACAACCTGTAGTATCCACAGGTCGTTTTTTCTACGATCGTCTTTCAGCACCAGCATATTATACAACATGTTGTATAATACAGTAGCGCATTTAGTTTTTTCGGCATCTTCCCATACAATTAAATTGTATGGGCGACGTAAAAAAAAATGAGAACGGACTGCGGTTTTTGCACAAAACATGACAAAAACCGCGCTCCTGCATCGGAAAAAAAATGGTCGATTTCAGACAGTTTTAGTCCAATGCAGAGTAGACAGTAGTTTCTGTCACCTCCTTTCTCAAGAAGATTCAATATGGACTGTGCATAGGTCTGTGCAGTTTCATTATACAGAAAGTTCTGGTCCCTGTATGAGTGACTCAGAGATCCCCATAGACTTAAGTATAAAAAAGTGTGCCACTAAAGCCTGACTCACATTGTTGCTATGTAACAGCCCAAGTGTGATAAATTTAGTAGTATGAGCAGCAAAACAAAAAAAAAGCCAAGTGAGATTGTCACATGGAACTAAATAGTTGGTAAACCTTGGGTTGGAGTTCCCCTCTACGCAGGTATTCTTCACTGGTTTTCCTTTCCTGGTTTGAGTCTGTGCAAGACTTGAGAGGAATGGAGAAAGCCATGCATGTGTGCCCAGCTCTCCATTCCCTATGCCCGCCACGCACTTTGGTCTGGAAGGGAAAAAACATTATGGTAATATATTTCCAATTTTAAAGCAGATCTGACATGAGACTGTACTGTCCTGTTTAAGGGCAACAGAATATGAGGAGAGGTCTGTTCTTCAATATGCCCAAAATATAGCAAAGTTGTGAGTCCTCCATATTATTGAGGGGCTCACTCTTCTTTTTAATAGGGTTGGGAGAATAAGCTTGGCCTAAAAATCATGGAAACTATCGCCCGGAGCAGGGGTGTCAAATTAATTTTCACTAAGTACCATGTTAGCATAATGATTGCTCTTAAAGGATCATGTGGTGCCAAGTAGTCAGTAAAAAGCCAAGATATCCTTTAAAAGGAAAAAAAATACGTATTGTTTAACTCTCGTTTTTATGTTAAGCACATTTTTAAAGAATTTTTGGTTATTTTTTTTTTTTTTTCATTTTCCATATCGCTTTCAATATTTTTTTAATAATTCTTAAGTCCTGCAGTTTTCACTTTGGCCACTAAGCCTTATAATAGTCTGACACACAAAGATTATCAGTTGCCTGCTCATTATAAGCACAAAGATGGTCCAACTGAAAGGAGACACCAGTGTGAATAGATAACACATGATCCACCAGTCACAAGAGGAGATAGTCACACTTCACCCTTTCACCTCCCTGCACAGTGATTTTTTCCCAGGTCACAGAGCATGACTAGAAAACTCTCCTATAGAAGTGAATGGGACTGAGTCAGTCTTAAGTCTCCTATGTGCATGAAGCTACTGTAAAGCATCTCTCTGACTGCTGTTAAAGCAGTGCAAACAAGGCCTAGTGGCCAAAGTGAAAACTGCAGGACTTAAGAGTTATTAAAAAATAATGAAAGTGATATGAAAAATTTAAAAAACAACTAAAAATTCCTGTTAAGTAATGTGTTTAACATAAAAACGGGACTTAAACAGTGATTCATTTTTTGATGACACATTCCCTTTAAGTAATAGCCAGCCCCTTCCACTTCCTTAACATTGAGCCTCCTGCCTTGGAAGGTGGCTAGCGTGCCTGGGTGGAGCTGTCATTGCTGTGCCGCGGCCTATCAGCTGCTGAACAGAGCAATATGGAGGTGTGCACTGGAGCTTCAAATCCAAGATATCAACCGCTCCATGTGCTGTCGTTGCCTCCTCTGTCAAGAACTGGTTGGCCTCCAGGGAAAGTGGTGAACCAGTTGTTTTGTGTCTCAGAGGTCACATAAAATGACATGGCAGGCTGGATTTGGGTTTGAGTTTGACATAAGTGGTCTAAAAGGTCATAAAGTTGAACAAAAAGAAATAAAGCATTCCCTATCCTCCTTATTACTGACAGAGAAATTATGGGACAGTTGCACTACACCTATACACATTACACTGTTGTCGGGATCACTTGACCTTTATCTAATATGTATGGTCAGCAGAAGTATAAACTCACAAGGGAAAAAAGAACTCTTTTTTTGGGTTGGATTACCTTTTCAGCTTTTCCAAAGTAATCAGACTTGGCTCAATCTTGATGTGAACTGGGGTTTTAGCTTTAACTGGTCTAATGATCCCTTTCTTATTGTATGCATGGTTATAACTCTTTGAGATTTACTGCCTGGGAATTGAGGTTCCACTGTGGTACCTTGTTCTAGCTGACTGATCTTTTAAAGTACTTTAGTTAGATGTGTGAAATGGGTGCAGGGATGTGTAAAATCCTATTAGGCAGAAGAGTGATTTTGAGTTCCCTTACTACATTCTGTTTATCAACATGTTACCAGGTATGGCACTGAAATTACAGATTCCGAAGAGACAGACTGATGTATTAGGAAAGGAAACCGGGTGTTATACCTGTGTCTAATTACCTTTAGAGTGACGGAAGTGGAAAATGAATGGCACAATGATGTAGTGTAGTGTAGTACAGCCAAAAAGCAAAGTAAAAAGTATATACAATGATTGAAGGAACAGGTGGTTCAGATGCAGTCATTTTATAGGGAATGTATCACTAATTTTTTTTCTTTGAAATCTGTTTATTAAGCACTCCAAAACATACAGTGAAGACGTGTAACAAACAAGATAAAGTCACAAAGTTACAATGACTCACAGAATATGCATACGAGTGACAGATTTGTTCTAGTACATTCCGGAATGCAATATTTTCTTTTTCTCCACCCCCCCAACACGCAACTTTCAAATAATAGGTAATGTGAAGTGTAACGATTGTGGAATATGAAAAACAGTTTGTAAGTGAGTAACGCTAAAAATTCAAAAACTTCCCCTCCATGTACTTACATTCCAATTTTAAAAATTTTAAAA
>JAODAL010008631.1:0-116333 GCA_025379985.1 Phyllomedusa bahiana | reverse complement strand
TTTAGAGAGCTTTTTCAGCAGTGTGCTCATATCAGTAAAACGGGGTCAAACTAAAGGGAGACAACATTGTGTACAATAACACAGGATCCACCAGTCACAAGAGAGATTCACAGCTCCCCCTCTCTCCTTCCTTCACGTAAAACTCTCCTAAACAAGCTATGGGACAGAATCGTTTTAAAATCCTATGTGCGCGGGCTTCAAAAAAAATGGAAAAAGTCAAACTTTTTTTCTCTCAAATCTCACAAACCCTCCCGACTCCCCACATCTCGTCCCTTTTTTTGCGGGAAAAAAAATTTCCCATTACATACGGGGCATACATAAGCAAAACCCCGGGAATCTATCTATCATCTAAATTACCCCCCACTCATCCTCAAGATCGTTAAGAGCTTAAAAATGGTCCAGATTCCCCCTTTTCACATTTGCGCGTGCCACTTAATTAAATGATGACTTCCCTAAACTCTTATACCCCCTCCAAAACGATTCCCCTCTTTTTAAAGGCTTTTCAGACTTTAAGATTTTGCTACGAATCACTGGGTTTATCGGGGCAATCGAAAAACCCAAAGAATAGCAAAATCCAAACTTATGCTCCCAAGGCCAGGGCGGGAAAAATCCCCCGATTTTAGAAAATACAACCTTGCTTGTTTTTCCAGACACTCCCTGGTTGGTAAAGGGGTACCTCTTTTTTACTCAAACACAGATTGGAATCCTCCTGGCAAAAAACCCGGGATCTGTCGCGCTATTTTTCCACACCAAGTTTTCCTGTAAAAACCATTGCACATTAGATCGAGTATTCTAATGAGAGATACTATTGCCACCGGAAAACTCCCGGGGAAAACTTTTTAAATTCCCGGGCAATGTTTAGAAAAACATTGTCCCTGAGGGGGTCTCCAAACTTCAGCCCATGTAGGAAACCCTCACCTGTTTAGTTTGGCACAGAGGGTAAAACAAATGTCAACTCTTTTTTTTGACGGAACCCGAAAAAATTCTATCTTTTTGGGGACCCAGGAGCGTTTCACGCCCCAAACTCTCATTTTTTTTAAACATACCCCAAATTTACTCACATCTTAAAAACAGGGTGCAGGTTTGGGGAATAAATTCCCCTACAAATGGCTTTGATATTTTTCTAGCCCCCCCTTCGCCGGCCCGTCTTTCCCTTTTCCCGTTGCTATTCCCGGCTACTGAGCCAGAACCCATGTTTGGGAAAATAAGTTTTTCTCTTCATGGGCAAAGTATTCCTACTACAGGGGACATCTGTTGTTCTGGATGGGGGGACGAAGGAAAGCAAAGGACAAAATGGGGTGGGCGGGAAACACATTTCAGTTTTATCCATCAGGCAAATAAGGTTTAAAACACCCCCCACTCCCTAGCTCCACATCGAAAGTGGCATCCCAAAAAAGCTCCCTTTCAAAAACTGACCTCCCATGGCAGTGGGGATGCCCCGAGGGCAGACCTACTGGAGCGTTTTTATTTAACTGCTACGGGGTAAAAGGACAACTGGACATCCCATGGCCCCCAAGGGCTGCTTTTTCATGACAAACATCAATAGGGGATCAGCATAAAAATTATCCATATAATCCCCCGGCAGCAAAAAAGGGGCTACTTAGAAACTGGCTCGAACCTCGGACACCAGTGTCTCGAGGGCATTTTACTCGTTAAGAACTACGGCTATGGGAAAAATTAGGGGAAACAAAAACTCAAAAACTGGAAAATTTTTTAACAAATTTGGGGTAAATTTATCTGAACTTCTTAGATAGGGAAGAAAAAAAGATCTTGGTGACCCCCTTTTAAATTTAAACCAAATGGTACTTGGGGGGGTGAAATGGGAGGGACATTAGGGAAATGCAAGTATGAGAGTGCGGAGACTGGGTTTCTTGCAGCCAACCCCTGGGGTTGTTCGTAAACAATGGGCCCGGAGATTAATTGTATAGCAAAGATCTTTTCTTTCATAAAATAGAGGATTTTACCTAGCAATGTGCGGGTCTTGTGAAAAAGAAAAAAAAAAAAAAAAAAAATGTTCAACTTTAGAATGTTTTTGTTGCTTTTTTGGTTTTTTGTCTTTTTTTTTTTTAAATGTTGGGGTTTTTCTACGAGGTGATTTTCTTTTAATCTGTATTAATTGGGAATTTTTGTGCAAGATCGTTCCTGTCACTACACAGACGCTGTGGTCCCCCTTTCTCGAACCCCCATAAATCAGAAAGCCTTTTGACCCACATTTTGGACTATAATAGTTAAAGGATAACAATGAATGACAAGACTTTTTAAGGTTAAAATTTTTCTTTTTTTGAAACATGCAGTCTTTTTGCTCTACTCCGTGCAGGGATTTAATTTTTACTTTTTTTTGGGAATTCTCTTATATAAAAAAAAGCAATAAAAATGTGTTTAAAAAAAAAAAAAAAAAAGAACCAAAGTGCATAAACGCTGAAAAATATCTCCGATTTCTGTTAAAGCAGTGCAAAAAGAATTCTTTTCCCCCCCACATAAATAAACGGGCCCAAAAGAAATCTACAATCAGGGAAAAAAAAACGACTAGAGGAAAAAAGAATAGGTCAGGGCTTGTTTTAATAAGAAAAAAAAAAAAAAAAAAAAAAAAAAAAAAAAAAAAAAAAAAAATATTGCCAACAGATTCCCCTTTAAACGCATAAGAACTTGTGCGCCATAGGCACAAAGAAAAGGGTTTTCTCTGCAGGGAAAACTTGCACATGGGGAACGGGGTTTTTAAAAATTTTTTACATAGAAAAGAAGAATTAAAGCTTGCAGGGGGTTTCGCAGTTTCCCTTTTGACAGCAAACATGAGAGAATCACAACAGAGCTGTGGACAAATCCTAAATCAAGACCTCATTTGGATGGTCGTAATTTTGCACTACAGCTGCAAGTGCTGGCCGGACCACTATCATAAAGTCCCAAACATCATAGACCTATGAGAGTGTGCAGGTCATAAGACCATCCCCAAAAAGTGGTTAATATAAGCTAAAATACAGCTACGTTACAGAGTCAGTGTAGAAAAGTACACAGCCAGCTGCCATCAGAGCCTGACACCATCAGGAACTGCTCTTGGCTATATACAGGTGCGGGAGCTGTTGCAGACTGGATGGTGACAGGTTTGTTTTACAAATAAGCCATTCCAATCTCCCAAAACAAATTTAGCCCAAAAGTCGGGGGAGCCTAGCCACTAACTTTTCATTTGGGAGGCAGGGAGAGAAGGAGAGGATTGAGGGATTTTACCTTATTCTGCAAAAATATTCAAGTTGGTTGGGGAGACCAGTAACTAGAAGAAAGGACAGCAAAAAGGGTGCACACGAAAAAGCAAAATCAACTGGGATCACAATGGGACACATGTATTATGGCAATTACACCAGAATTCTGGAGCAATTTGCACCAAAGAACTGGCAGTATAATGCTGCACTGTCTAAGCCATAAAAAGCAGTAGAAGAGTAAAGAATTTAGGCGATACCTTTTAGAGAGTCTATTTGACGGTAAGCTTCTGCGAGTACTAGTTCTCGTTGTCAGATATATTGTTACATTATCACATCTGCCGAAGAGAGCCCAAAAAAAGGCTTATAGGAAAGCACTGAAAAGCTGACTAGCGTCATCTTTTGGATGACATAATCCTCAATTCACATGTAACAGAAGATTCTTGCCCTAAGAAAAAGATTTTAGCCATGCCAGATAAATCCATCTACAGACAGCCGTTTCAGGGTATTTGCCCCTTTTCAGTGCAGAGTAGAACTTACTAGCTGGGTGAAAGGGACTTAGAAGGGGGGAAATATCTCTACTTTGGGAGAGCCACCAATAGAGCTATTACTCTTGAAAGCTTACCATCAAATGAACTCAGCCTCGAAAAGGTCTAGTCTGATTTCATTGATGATCTACTACCAGCAATACTGGCAAACATGATTTACCACCACATTTATGTGTATTATACAGATTCTAGAGAACTCTTCACCTCATTGGGCAAAGGGAGTGTGGCCTCAATAAAGCCAGCGCAGCTTACCATAGGACACTGTGCCAAAATAAAGAATGAAAATTTTGGGGCAATTAGTGGTATAAAGTAAACAGGTGTAAATTTAGACCAGACAATCTAAACATGCGCCCATTTATTAACACTATGATAAACGTGGCTCATTGGTAAACAATCCAGTTAAACTTCACATGGTCTAAGCTTTACATGGTGTTGATAAATCTGTCCCATTGGATCCAACCATAAGGAAAGTGTCACTGTGTACAGGCAGGAGCAGGGTATGTTCGTGCAGAAGAAAAAGGAACCTCAAACCTCACAGAAATAACCTCTTGATCTACAGCCAGGTTGTGCCACAGTTTTAACGCTTTGCCATCTGTAAAACCTGCAATAAGTACTGTATGCAACACAGTATATTTACACACTCCTCCCAATAGCACCCAGAGGGTACAGTGTAGTGAATAGGATTTTGAGGGTACCTGCACAAAAATGGATACACTACAAATTTTTCACAATCTAGGCAGAAACCTTGTAGTTTATTACAATTGCTCAGTTGGGGAAACAAACATGTACGAAATCTCTCTACCCCTATGCAGTAAAAAACCTTACATGGCATCAACCTGGAAACTGAATTGCAGTGTAAATTTTAAGACTTAGGCTAGGTTCACACGGCTTAACTGCGGGGCGTAATTTCGCCTCGCAATTACGCCGTGTGGATGGGGGCAGGAGAGCGAGCGGGGGGCCGGCGCTTCACCGGCCCATAGACAATCACTGCTAGCGGCGCGTTTACGCCGCTAGAAAGTGACATGTCAATTATCTCCGAGAGGAGACGTAATCCATAGTTCTCTATGAGAACTGTGAATTACCGTAATAAATGGGCCATTTTCGGCCCGTAATTATGGACCGAAATACGGCCCATTTTAAGCCGTGTGAACATGGCCTTATAGGACATTGAGACAGGTTGTTGATATGCTGTGGATTCCGAACGGGGAGAAGCCAAAACCTGCAATTGATTTTTATTGTTGCGGTTTTTGCTGAAGAAATGCTATGAGAGCCACAGCTTAGAATTCCAGCTATATCAAAATTTTTACTCTTCATTAAAAAGATTCCACACACTTTAATTCTGCAATTTTTATTTTTTTTTTAAATTAACCTTGAGGATGTCCTAATCTTTTTTTCTCCCTAGTCTATTTCAACAAGGAAAAGAGTTTATAAAACTAATTAACCATTTCAACTGAAGCAACTCTTGGCCCATTTTCATAATTTTTAAAGCAAATGGAAGGAGGAAAAAAAAACAAAAAACAAAAAAAACCCTCACCATTTATTGTAACAATGCCATTTTCACCACATTATCGCATGCCCAAGCTCCAGCCTACAAGTGTTCTATTTTCAACCATGGCACCTCAGACTTTAATTTTTTAAAAACCCTTTCTGACCACAATCTTAACCATAAAAATAAAATAATCACTGTTTGCAGACAGCAGCTCTGGTCCCTGAAGACTTAACAAGTAATCACACAACAGAACATCCTTGTATTGAGCAGGGAATTTAGATTTTTTGAGTCATGTCTCACTTGCCACCCTTCAGAATATAGATGTAACTATGATTGTACAACAGGTAGCAGTATGGAGGGGAGAACTCCAAATACTTGTTATACGGTTATCAGGCATTTACAAATGCTGCATGAATAGGACAAGGCTCCTCTGTCAAGAGAGACTTTTTTTTTTCTTTTTAAAGACGTGTTATATTAGAAGATTTAGACAGAACAGAGTCCCTTTCAAGAGCTAAAGAATATAAACAATTATGTAAATGTACTGTATTACATTTTAAAGAAATAAAGTACAGAACTCTAAATAACTTCTAGCAAAAACAGAAGTCCAAAATACAGCAAACCCTTGATGAGAGGACAACCCAAAAATTGTAGCAAAATATAGTCTTCGATATACAAAGGACACAAGAGGGTTAAAAATCCATTACTGAAATATGTGGCCTGGATATGTGGCTCTCGCCAAAAGTAGTCCTGGGTTTTACTGGATGTAATTCAAACCCCCTCAGAAGGGTAAAGGCAGTCCTTGTACCTCCTCGAAACAGTCATTATATGCATCTTCATATTCGTCATTGGACTTAATTAATATTACACAAGTTGGGCGTTTGGATCCTGCAGCAGCACCTAAGTCCTATGACAAAGAAAGAAACATCAGTATTACATTCCTGCTGGCAATTTTCTTTGTTAGTCGGGCTACTTACAACAGTGCATCAGTTTTTTCTCCAGCTCATTTATGTGATAATTTATCTTCAAATTGTTGCATAAAGGGTCATTTCTTTTCAGCAACCAGAGTACAGTAAAAACACAATTACAACTCCTGAATATTGTCAATTGTATACATATTTCAAAACCTGCAACTTTTAAGGAATAAATTTTAAAAAAAAGTATTTAAAGTTTAAAAGTATTTAAAGAAATGGTTACACAAAATTTAAAAACGTCATACAATTGTTGACTTAAAAAAAAAAAAAAAAAGGCACTAAAAGTTTTATTGCCAGGCAACATAAGAGAGTTAATGGCATTTTCCTATAAAAAGATATCTATAGTAGATGAACACGTCATAAAGGTTTAGATAGGAGTGGGATCTTCACACACAGGGAGAAAAGGGGTTCAAAGACCCTCGATGTATGGGTAAGGTGGCTGCCACACGTTCCTGCATGTTCAAATGAATAGTTAACCTACATGCATATACTGGCTGTCTGAACACAGCCATAGAATTATTGTAGGCCACATAGACGATATGTAGTGGCACAATGAGTGCCACCATACACTACTTCTAAAAAGGTGCTGCGTGTATTGAACAATACTCCCAGAAGCCCCATAGATACTGAATCCATTGACGCAAGCAACTTTTTTGGCAAAGTAGAAGCCTGACTCACATCTTTGGATAGCAGATTATGGCTCTGCACAAAACCGACATGGCCGTGTGCATGAGAAATTATAGTTAGAGAAAAAATAAAAAGTCTTAACACCCTGTTCAATTACAAGAAATTTTGTATAAAAGTAACTTTAAAGAGGTTGTCTCACCACGCTGTTTCACAGAGCAAAAACCTGTTTAGATTCATGCATCCTGTCTCTCTTGTCAGGCTGTGGGGGGTGGTGAGGTTCTAAAGCAGTGATTGGCATATGGGCTCCAAATTCCCAGCTCTTCTAACAGCACTGACATGAGCAGGAGATCTTATCTATACAGCAGACATTCAGAGCTCAATGTAAACAACTAATTAATTCTTCTTTGTAAGGGCTTGTTCAGAGTTTTCACTCCGTGTTACAAGCGCTTTGTAGATCCGTCTTGGGGACCGACAGAGCGGACCCCAAGACGGGTCTAAAGAATTAGCAGTGACTTTATCACTGCTCGCTACTAGGAAGACACAGCAGCGTTCACATGAGAGATCGCCGCTGCGTGTTTCAAAAGCGCCGCTCGGGTCCGTCTTGCAAACAATTGCATGTCAATTCTTTTGAAACACGCAGCGGCGATCTCTCATGTGAACGCTGCTGTGTCTTCCTTGTAGCGAGCAGTGATAAAGTCACTAATTGTTTAGGTCCGTCTTTGGGTCCGCTCTCTCGGTCCCCAAGACGGACCTACAAAGCGCTTGTAACACGGAGTGAAAACTCTGTGTGAACAAGCGCTTTCAAATAACGCGCAATGTTTTCAAGCGGATGTCTGTCCCTTGTGCTGACATCACATAAGAAAAAGAGCAGAGAGGACAGTAACCAGAGAAACCTGTGTGCAACCAGGGCAGATAAAATGTCTCTTACCTCCTCAAAGGAAAATAAAGCAATATATTTGGAAACATTCTTAATTTACTGTTTCCTACATGTTGAAAGCTAATCTGTGTAGTGAGACATCCCCTTTAAGCTAAGATCAGACCAAATTGTACTGCTACATATCTTATACTTACAGATTTAGAAGGGACATATGCATATGGTATGCTGCGCTCTTCACACATGACAGGAACATGGCAATAAACTTCAATAGGAAGTGTGTCACCCGCAAGTACAACGATGCTATGGGAGAGAACACAAAAAACAGCCAATATCAGTTGCTGCACACAAGCGGCTTTGGAGAATAGTGTGGAAGAATTCCAGACAATTTCTTAAACTATATTAGTCTAATAGATCGCAACACCTTATACATTCACTGCCTGCTTTAATCTATATTCCTTTCAACCAGGCATGTATTAGAGCTGGACAAAACCTGGCCCACACTGTGACTAGTAACTACTCACTAGTTGTCACCAGCACTACACGCATTTGGCAGTGACATGTGGTCATTTAGTGAAAGCATCCAGCTCCATGACTTGGCAGAAGTAATAAAAACCACTCCTGATGTGTAAAGAAAGCAGGTATTATAAGGGCACAATAGTGTGCCCTCCTCCATCTGTGTTGGTATCTTCCAGTGTCTGTCCCTGCTAACATACAGCAACTGGAAATAGGTTGCGTGTTAAGTAGCTTCCTGGAGAGGAGTTCGAGGAGCTAGTACTTCTGTGATAACCAAGAAAAAGAGGAGCATGGAACAATTTGTACCAATATTGGGGGGGTTGACACAGCTTCAATGTCTGTCTTGCACAGCTCCAGTCCTACATTATGTTTGGTGGCTCCTAGAGTGGGCCAAGATTTGTGCAGACATTTGTTAGGGAGCGGCTGTTCATAGAAATCACAGAAACCTATGTCAATGTGTACAAGTCTTAGGGTTCAGGGCTACAAGAATGCAATGGTCTGCCATAGCCCTGGGAATCTGTCAGCAGACTACATGTAATTTCTATGGACTAGCATATGCTAGGTGGCTTGCTGCTGTGCAGATGTTGGGAAATGTAGAGGCTGCTGTAGATTCCATGTGGTTCACAATCCCACACTTTAAAGTCTGGACAAAGCTTGACCACAATGTAGACTGAAACGTCATCCCAGCTGTAGGCCTTTCCTCCAGATGCGCTAAACATTTGGCAGAAAAATATTCAAGTCTGATGTATGTAGTTGCCTACATCAATCTATAGCTTCCTTCCAGAAGAGGGCTCAGATCCCTCGTAAAGTATGCAAAATGGAGGAGACGCAGCGAGAGATCTGGTGGTCATTGTAGATGCGCAAGACTGGAGTGTGTAGGAAGCAAGATTGTGGCTGTGACAGAGGAGAAAAATGGACTCACTATTCTGCCATCTTATTCTTTATTCTGCAATACAGACAGATGCCTGCCACTTTTATACAAAAAAATAAAAAAAATCCTGGTCATACTTAGGCTATGTTCCCACGGTGTATTTGCAGGGCGTAATTACGCCCCGCAATTACGCCGTGTGACCGGGGGCGGGGGACTGAGCAGGGGGCCGGCACTTCGCCGG
The DNA here is from genome assembly GCA_025379985.1 of Phyllomedusa bahiana. Lineage (NCBI taxonomy): Eukaryota > Metazoa > Chordata > Amphibia > Anura > Hylidae > Phyllomedusa > Phyllomedusa bahiana. Next base: position 107,005 of record JAODAL010008631.1, on the reverse strand, counting down.
CCCATTGACTTGCATTACCAGCGGCGCGTATACGCCGCTAGTAATTCACATGTCAATTATCTCCCCGCCCGGCGGATGCGCCGGGCGGGGAGAGGAGACGCAATCCATAGTTCTCTATGAGAACTGTGAATTACCGTAATGAATTGGCCGTTTTCAGCCCGTAATTGGCGCACTTCGGCGCGTAATTACGGACCGAAATACGGCCCATTTTAAGCCGTGTGAACATGGCCTTACATGGGCGAGAGGGAAGGGACCTCTCCACCCCTTTTAATGATCAGCGAGTGTGCCAGCAATGGGCAACTACATGTCTTGTCATTAACAAAAAAGATATTCACTCACCCCTTCTCTCCTTTATTAATGAACTTCTGAACCTCCTTCACTCCTCTCCGGATATTCTTACTTTTGGCAGCTAAAAAAAAAAAAAGAGAATAGCAGCAGCAAATAAGCAATAGAGACAAAAACAGCAACATCTATACTATAAGGTGGTAAAGTACAGTTCAGGTGTGAAGAATCTACATTGACATTATAGAATTGTTGTACAAGTCATTTACAGATCCAAGAACACTGGAAACTACTCAATTCAGTGACTATGTTCAGTGGTATTATCAGACATCTACACACATTAGAGGCACTACAACAAACTCACCGAGTCCTGAAGCCATAAACGTATGCAGTTTATTAACACATAAAATTAATATTGATACAATAAGGGAAAATTCACAAAGATTAGGCGACACCCAAAAGAGATTTCCAAACTGAAGGTGCCCAAGGCACAATGATCATATAGTACGTACACTCACCGGCCACTTTATTAGGTACACCATGCTAGTAACGGGTTGGACCCCCTTTTGCCTTCAGAGCTGCCTCAATTCTTCGTGGCATAGATTCCACAAGGTGTTGCAACGATGCTCAATTGGTACCAAGGGGCCCAAAGAGTGCAAAGAAAATATTCCCCACACCATGACACCACCACCACCAGCCTGAACCGTGATACAAGGCAGGATGGATCCATGCTTTCATGTTGTTGACGCCAAATTCTGACCTACCATCCGAATGTCGCAGCAGAAATCGAGACATCATCAGACCAGGCAACGTTTTTTCCAATCTTCTACTGTCCAATTTCGATGAGCTTGGGCAAATTGGAGCCTCAGTTTTCCTGTTTCTTAGCTGAAAGGAGTGGCACCCGGTGTGGTCTTCTGCTGCTGTAGCCCATCTGCCCCAAAGTTCGCTGTACTGTGCGTTCAGAGATGCTCTTCTGCCTACCTTGGTTGTAACAGGTGGCTATTTGAGTCACTGTTGCCTTTCTATCAGCTCAAACCAGTCTGCCCATTCTCCTTTGACCTCTGGCATCAACGAGGCATTTCCGCCCACAGGACTGCCGCCACTGGATGTTTTTTTCTTTTTTCGGACCATTCTCTGTAAACCCTAGAGATGGTTGTGCGTGAAAATCCCAGGGATCAGCAGTTTCTGAAATACTCAGACCAGCCCTTCTGGCACCAACAACCATGCCACGTTCAAAGGCACTCAAATCACCTTTCTTCCCCATACGATGCTCGTTTGAACTGCAGGAGATTGTCTTGACCATGTCTACATGCCTAAATGCACTGAGTTGCCGCCATGTGATTGGCTGATTAGAAATTAAGTGTTAACGAGCAGTTGGACAGGTGTACCTAATAAAGTGGCCGGTGAGTGTATATACTGATACAACATATGTACACCAAACAGTGCAAGTTGATAAATAACATGATTAATAATTCAGTACATAGAAAATCATAAGGCTGGGCCTTGGAACACGTACAATTTAACAATGGACAAGACTGACCTCATTGACTAATGGGCTCAGTCGGTCTTTTGTTGTTTTAACGGAAAAGAATAGTGCAGCATCTGCAACTTTTTGACTTTTTTTTTTTTTTTTTTTTTTTTTTTTTATACAGAGGAACCCCCACTGCCCTAAAGTTATTAGCAAAAACTATTGTAACACATTGTATGTTTTGCGCATGTTAAAACATACTATCAAATAGTCCACGAGTAAGAAATCCACAAGTACGTAGTGCTGTGGCACCTTACCCATAGTGACGACACTCCGAGTGTCGCCCAACCTATGATTTCATGACCAATACAGGCATTGGAGAAGCAATACTTCGGAGTAGTTTCTTCTATAAATGTTAGAAGGTGATTTCTCAGCACGCTGTTTCACAAGCAGTTTGCACTCTCTCTGTCTCCTCAGGCTGTGGGTGGTTCTATAGTAGTGAATTAATATATTCATCTTCTAGAGAGCCCATTACTCTGACAGGAGATCATCATCTCTAACAAAATTACTGATAAAGCCATGCCTTTCAGTCCTCACAGCACATGAACCTTTTGTTTAGTTAAGTTAATCTTGTTACATATAATTAGCTTGCTTGAATCTCAGTCCCTCAGTAAGGTGATGTCACTCCTTGCTCTGTTCATCAGATAACATCCTTCTGGCATGCAGGTTACCTTTTCTCATGGCTACAGTAAATTCTATTGACCAAAGTATTTAGAAAAGGCATTCATTTAAGAGTCCCTTTATGTTGAAAGATAATCTTTGCAGTGAGAAAACCCTTGTAAAATAATTCTGCAGCATCTTCTCTTCTAACTGTGTTGTGCTGTTCCCCTGCTAGGTTATGTCTACACAGCAGTGGATTCAGTATTTAGAATCTGCCAAAAAATCACACACACAGCACGGATTTTTTGGGTCGGTTTTAAAATCTGGCAGATTTTCAAACCTGTTGGATCTTCCGTAGCACTGCCATATGTTCAATGTATGGGGCTGATGGAAAGTCTGAAAACCGACAGCAGTTTTTAGCGCAAATTTGCACTAAAGACCGTAGCCTGGAGATGTTAAAATGCCGTCAAATTTTGGACAGAATTTTAACAATGCTGTGTAAACAGAGCCTTATTCATCCTATAAACACATTACTGACTGTCAGATGGGTGTAACTAATTAGGAAGGTGTCCGTGCACAGTCTGACAGTATGTGCGGGACACACCTTTACAAACTGGGATTGGTAACACCCATCTGACAGATTCAGTAATACATTTCTAGAATGACTAACAGAGGAACAGCACAACATAGTTATAAGAGAAGATGCTCCAGAATTGTTATTTCATAGGGAATGCAAGTATTTACTAAAACAAGCATAACAGGAGATGTCACGGATTCTATCTAAAGTTAGTTTTCCACAAGTACTAAAAATCACATGTATCCTGTGTATAGGTGATGAATGTTATTACTGGAGTCCACAACAATCACTAGAACTGGGGTGTAGAGTCTCTACTCATCATATGACTGCAGACAAGCACCATGCTAAAACTTAAAAAAGGCTAAAAACAGCCACCCAGACAACATGGCTTTCTGGTTATTCTTCACAGTGGAGGAATGAGAGACTGAAATTAAAATGGGCTTTAAAGCCATGTAACCACAGCAGCCAATGAGTGGCCGCAGCAGCCACGTGCCGATAGGAAATAAAAGACAGACAACAAGAGAGCGGTGCAGAGAGTATAAGGTACTATTTTTAATGGGGCCCAGGAGCATTAGATTTGTTTTTAAAGAACTGGACCACTCCTCTAAATGTTTGTTGAGGAGTCCAGCAATCACCTCTAACCTGTAATGGGGATATATAATTACATGTCTTTAGGGTTAAACTCCACTTTCAATGTATTTTGTCTGAAAAATTTAAAAAACAACTGTCTGCTAACAACAGCCCAGAAAGAGGTCATATGAAGCCTATACAGCCAGGACCCATGGATGGCTTCAGAGGCGGGAGGAGCACATGCTGCCAGTCAGAGGCCCCTCTCTGGGTCAGGCAGCCGCTGATAGTGGAGCAGTGTAGGGTCCGGCAGCACGCACCTACCTTTCTTAATACATTTGTAGAGCCGCTTGGTGAGCTTCCTCCCCGCCAACGGCTGCGCGATAGGGTTCACGTTCTCCAGCAGCTCTTCATATGTCCGCTCCGGCACCTCTGAGGCCACCGCGGCCACTTCGGTCTCCTCTTCCACATCTCGCTTCTCCTTTTTTACCTTCATACTGGATAGGAGCTCTTCTTTGCGCCACACGTGTCTTCCACCACCTTCTCACACGCTACTTCCGGCTATACGACTTCCGGGTCAGGAGGCAGGAAGAGGGAGGAGCCATCACCACCTCTCACGCTGACGTCTTCTTCGCAGGTTCTCTGTGCTGGAGACCGCTCTGTGATAGGCGATTGGACAGCAGCTTCCACGTGACCTCGTACCCTACATTTTGAATGGCAGCAGTGTATAGTTGTACAATGTACATGCAGCATTCCCATCTCGCCCATCCTAATGAAAATCCGACCTGTAAGCAGCAGGGAACTCCCCCACATAAAGGCCACAGATGATGCGGATTGTGAAAATGCATAACACATCTGGGACAATGGCACAATTAAAGGGGACGTTCACAGGCTGATTTTGATGCTTTTGTCGGAGAGTTTGGGTGCGTTCACACTGCAAGGGACAAATACCGGTTGGTTTGCCGGCCAGTATTTGTCCGGTTTTGCGGCCGTCCCCATGGCCGCGGAGGGGACGGCTTTTCTCCGTGATGAGTGGAGAACAGCCCTCCCATTGAGGTGTTCATATTCTGTCCAGAATGAACATGCTCAATGTGTTTTGAGCGGCCCGCGGGCGGAAAACCTGTGCAGTGGGGACTGCTGCACGGGTTTTCCATAGAGCACAATTGTGCTCATTTTCGGCCTTTTTTCAGGTGGTCTGCAAAACCGGCCGAAAACCTGTGCAGTGGAGACATGCCCTTTTCTGGCCCAAAACAGCTTAAAAAAAAAAAACAAAGCGCCCCAGTTCATTTTCATTGATCCCTATGTAAAACAGTGTTGTAGTTCACACATGAAAAGGTTTTCCACACTTCTTTGAATGATGTTTTGGGTTCTGAAATAGAAGTGTCATGTCAATTTTTGAAGCGGTTACAACGCTGAAAATCCCTATAGGAATCTATGGAAAGCTTCAAAACATCAGTGCAGTTTTGGCGCAGTTTTTGCCCAGGCTATTAATTTATATGGAGGTTTCAGAAAGAAAACATTGTTGGGAAACCTCATCGAAAACCTGAACAAATCCTCGTCAAATCCGCATCTGAAAAGTCTGTATGGAGGTGCTTTTCAGACAAGGTTTTGAGGCTGAAAATTCGGTATCCAAAGCTGTGAGCCATGTTCACACGGCTTAAAATGGGCCGTCTTTCAGTCCGTAATTACGGCCGAAGTGCGCCAATTACGGACGAAAACGCCCATTCATTAACGGTAATTCACAGTTCTCATAGAGAACTATGGATTACGTCTCCTCACCCCGCTCGGCGAAGCCGCGGCGGGGAATAATTGACATGTCACTTTCTAGCGGCGTATACGCGCCGCTAGGAGTGATTGTCTATGGGCCGGCGAAGTGCCGGCCCCTCGCTCACTCCCCCGCTCCGCCCCGCGCCCCACAACGGCGTAATTGCGGGGCGGAATTACGCCCTGCAGTTAAGCCGTGTGAACATAGCCTAAGGCTGTGTCTACACAGCAATGTTAAAATGGCATCCAAACACATCACCGTTTTTTTTAACCCCGTCTTGGCGCAAAAAAAATGCGGTCGGTTTTCGGATATCCCAAATCCCCATTACATTGGGGCTACAGGAATCCGACGAGAGACCCGCGGAATATAGAACATGTTCTATATTCTGCCGGTCGGTGGTCAGTTTAAGAACCCATCAGTAAAACAATCCGTGCTGTGTAGATTAAAGCACGGATTTTCTACTGAAGTCTACACAGCACCAGGTTCAGTTGGATTTTTGGCAGACTCAAAATACTGAATGTACCGAAAATCCAACCAAAAACCTGTGCTGTGTAGACATAGCCTGAGACTATGTCTACAGGACAGTGATTTACTGTTGGATTTTTAAACAGATTCGGCAATCTGCACAAGTCCGACTGTAAATCATCCCTATAGACCTCAGTGGAAAATCCAAACTGTAGTCTACACAGCTTGGATTGTCTGAGGTTGGATTTCAAATCCGAAAACCGGGTAAAAAAAACTTATTCTATAACAATTGAACAGTTCAATTGAATGATACATCCAAAATCCAAAAACCAAGGCAAAAAAAAGGGACAAAATGCTGGTCAGATTCTGATTAGAAACCAAGTATTTTGTCCTACAATGTGGACATAGCCTAAAACTATTTTAACAGCGAATTTGCTGCACATTTTCTGCAGTAGTAGTGGCTTAAAAGGGTGTTCCCACTATAGACTTTGTTGGCATATCGCTAGTATATGCCAACAAATAGGTGCAGGTCTAAGCTCTGGAATGGGCCCCTGAAAGTTTTGGCTCAGAATGGATTGCCGGCCTGGCTTGCAGATGACTCTTTGTTCTGTTTTATGGGAGTTTGGAGCACAGCCGCACACACTGTTCGACTGTACTCAGAACAGATCGGAGCATCATGTGCATGCAACTATGACCGGTTTTCAATTTTGAGCTGACTCTTTTGAGGGCTCATTCCTCGGGAAAGCGGGGGTCACAGAAAAAAATAATTTTGGTGTTTGGTATTTTTTTTGTGGTGTCTATCATATGGGATAAATAATTTTATATTTTATAGATCAGATTTTTAACTTTTTAATTTGTAAAATGGCAAAAGAGGAGTGTTTTGAATTTTTATTATTTTTTTTACTTGACCACTAGGACTACAGCAGCAAGTGAAATTCCAGCTCTGCTAGTTCCTATTTCTAACTGAGCCTGTTACAGGGACATTGGTGGAGGAGTTTTAAAAAACAATGATATTGACCAAGTATGATGTCTGGCTATACATGTCAGCTAGCAGAGCTGTATTTGTTATTAGAAGAAGCTTCTTGTGAGAGAGAAAAACTTACATGCTGTCAAGACACATTATTAGCTGCTGAAAGTCTCTTATCTTTGATGTACTTACACATAAGTGTGATCTGCCGAACTGACAGGATGGCACAATTTTTCTCTATGGTCTAAAGACTTATATATTTTCTCAGTAGAGATATAAGATCATAGACTGATATACAAGGCCCATTCTACTAATAAGACAATGCAGAGAGTGATGTCACCAGCCCATCCACTGCTAAACCAGTGAAAGGTCAGAAAGCTAGAACACTTGGAATACCCCTTAAAGATTTAAGAGAAATCATATCGGCAGTACCAAATCTGTCACATGACAAACACCAAGGTGATATGCCTCATCTTGACAGGAAGAACGCATGAGGTGCATCTGCTGCCAAAAGAGGCACCAAGTGGTAGAGTGAACATGGTCTAATACTGCCACTATAAAAAAAAAAAATTATGTATATATATATATATATATATATATATATATATATATATATATATTATATATATATATATATATATATATATATATATATATATATTTATATTAATAGACTTTATGATAAAAACATGTTAAGTCTTCCAGTCCAAAACTATTTTTAATGCTTTATTTCAACAAGAACAATGATAGAAAACTCAAACATCTAATTATACAACTTTTTTTTTTTTCAATCATGAATATTAACATTGTCCAAAGAACTGGAGAACTGGCAGGTACGAAAACAGCAACATATTCTATTTTGTTCCACTTTGTTACACTTGCTCATTCAAAACCTAAAAAACATAAAAAGATAAAAAGGAATAAAAGTTAAAGTGGTGTCCTCACAATGAACTGTCACAGAGCCAAAGGCAGCTTCAGACTCACACTTCCTACTTAGGCTATGGGTGCTTCTGCAGCAGTGATTGATATATCAGCTCTGCTATTTCTAACACAGACTGTTAGGCTATGTTCACACGGCTTAATTGCGGGACGTAATTACGCCCCGCAATTACGCCGTGTGGACGGGGGCGGGGCGGGAGCGGGGGAGTAAGCAGGGGGCCGGCACTTCGCCGGCCCATAGACTATCACTGCTAGCGGCGCGTATACGCCGCTAGAAAGTGCCCTGTCAATTATCTCCCCGCCCGGCGGATTCGCCGGGTGGGGAGAGGAGACGTAATCCATAGTTCTCTATGAGAACTGTGAATTACCGTAATGAATGGGCCGTTTTCGGCCCGTAATTGGCGCACTTCGGCGCGTAATTACGGACCGAAATACGGCCCATTTTAAGCCGTGTGAACATGGGAGAAAGGAGTAACACAGTAGATAAGATTGGAAAAATACACAGGTCCATTGGGTCCGACCTATAACCATACAGTGTTGGTCTGGAGGAAGGCAATAACCCCCTTAAGGCATATGGAAATTGTCCTACACAAGAAGAAAAATTCCATCCCGACTCCAAATATGGCAATCAAAATAATCCCTGGATCAACGTCTTCAGAATTTACTATCGATAACCTGTGTGTCACCGGTGGTCCCGCAGCCCCCTGGCCGGGCTGCGGGCTCACCGTGACTTCTGCCTCCTCTCCGGCTGCGGGGACGAGCGGCACCGCGGTACGAGTGTTGGGCCGCAGGCACAATCGTTCCCCTGTGCGGGCAGACTACCAGCCCGCGCTCCTGCTTCCGTGCGGCGTCCCTGCCGGCCGCAGCACGCGTCCCCGCTCCTTATGGCGTGCACACCAGTTTCCTCTAATTTAAAGGGCCAGCGCGCCTACAATTGGTTGTTGGCTGATCGCTGACCTTATTTAAGGTTTGCACTTCCGGAACGTCCCCGCCGGATCCTTAGTGCCTTCTAGCCTATTGAGAAAGCGTTCTTGGTGTCTCCGTCTTTACCGTGTACCGTACCTCCTTGCCTACGCCTCTCGACTACGAACCTTTGCCGCCTGCCCTGACCTTATTGCCTGTCCCCGACTACGCCTCGTCTGACGATTCTGTACCTCGCTACTCCTTGGCCGCCGCCGCAAGCAAGTCTCGCCAGTGGAAGCGACCTGGTAGTTTCCCGCCGCAAGTCCATCACGCTTTGCGGCGGGCTCTGGTGAAGACCGGGTTCTACTTAGACTCCACTCCCTGGTGTGGCTTATGCCATTGCTTCCGCTGGTCAACAACCAATTGTGGGCGCGCTGGCCCTTTAAATTAGAGGAAGCTGGTCTGCACGCCATAAGGAGCGGGGACGCGTGCTGTGGCCGGCAGGGACGCCGCATGGAAGCAGGAGCGTGGGCTGGTAAGTCTACCCGCACAGGGGAACTATTGTGCCTGCGGCCCAACACTCGGACCGCGGCGCCGCTCGTCCCCGCAGCCGGAGAGGAGGAAGAAGTCCCGGTGAGCCCGCAGCCCAGCCGTGGGGCTGCGGGACCACCGGTGACACTGTGATTTTTTTTATGAAAGACCCTAAACCTTTTTTGAACTTGGTCAATGACTCCACAATTACAACCTCTAGTGGTAGCGAGTTCTATAGTCTCACTGTTCTTACAGTAAAGAATCTCCATCTGTGACTATGGTGAAATCTTTTTTCCTCTAGACGTGAAGGATGCCCCTCTTGTTGTTGTTACAGGCCTAGGTGTAAAAATATCATGCAAGAGATCTCTAATACTGTCCTTTCACATGTTTGTACATGGAAGTTTGTTAACAGCAGTGCACAAGGCTGCAGAGCTCTAAAGGGTTAAAGTTTGTCAGTAAGTCATGTAAACAAGCTCTGTCTTGCAGATAAGAAGCAGCAGGGGGTGAACTCACCATCCCAGCCACTGCTGCTGCAGCCATTTAGACCATAGAGAGGTGGTCAGCAAATTCCTGTATATGGCTAATATAGTTCACTACTGGTATAATAATATGCACCTCATGTATGAAGTTAGTTTGTCTCAAGGAATGTTGTTATCCATTACTTTGATTAGAACAGGTGATGTTAAAGGGGTTCTGTGAAATAAACATTTTTAAATTCCCCATTAGAGTGATAACAGTGGAACATCTTCTGTTCAGGATCTTTATTTCTTGGCCAGAGTGGAGAGTGGTGAGAAAAAGGGTCTCTCTCTTTCTCTGGAGGACCTGTCCTGTCACGCGTTACACAATCAAACTACTGGTTTGATCGGGCACTGTGTAATGTTTCATTTCCCCATGGCCGTGCACATACTGCTAGATTTCCCCACAGAGGGACACTTTATGATCAGCTAGTTGTTGAAGGCTCTTTGCAACAAGTGGGGACTTAGCAATGTTGAAAAACTCTTTTAAAAGACCACTGATCAGATGTAGGTAAATTCACAAAGGTGAATGACTTGGTGTTTACTTATATTATTTATTTAAAGGTTTAGTGTTCCTTTAAAACAAACCTGTCAGGTAGTTTGTGCTGCCCTATCTGACAGCAGGATGTGATTGAGAGAAAGGAGCTATATATGTGATATATAGGGTTATATAAATGTTGGAAAAGGATAGGGAAATACTATATGGCGCTACAAACCCATAGGGGAAAAAAACTCTAATAGTATAGCTTTAAAAGGCTTGCTTATTGAAAAAAAGCAAAAAGTGGTTTGATGTATAGAACATATAAATGTATTTGAAAAACCACGAATTATAAAACATGCTTTAGGCAGTTAGCCAAAAAGCATTAAAACTTATATAAAAGAACTCAATGCTACACGTTTCTCCAGCTCTCATTGCCGGCTTCCTCAGGTAATTGATGCACAAGAAAGCTCACAAACAGTTTGCTGAAGACAAGCAGAATAAGGACATGGATTACTAGGACCATGTCCTGTGGTCTGATGAGACCAAGATAAACTTATTTGGTTCAGATGGTGTCAAGCGTGTGTCGCGGCAACCAGATGAGGCGTACAAAGACAAGTGTGTCGTGCCTACAGTCAAGCATGGTGGTGGGAGTGTCATGGTTTGGGGCTTCATGAGTGCTGCGGATTGTGGGGAGCTACAGTTCATTGAGGGAACCATTAATTCCAACATGTTCCGTGATATACTGAAGCAGAGCATGATCCCCTACTTTTGTAAACTGGGTTTCAGGGCAGTATTCCTCCTCAACAAAACTCGAAGATTACCAATGTCTTGCTATAGAATATGAGGGTAACGGTGCTGGACTGGTCAAGCGTGTCTCCAGACCTAAACCATATTGAGCATCTGTGGGGCATTCTTGAATAGAAGGTGGAGGAGCACAAGGTCCCTAACATCAACCAACATCGTGATGTCATCATGGAGGAGTGGAAGAGGGTTCCAGTGGTTGCGACCTGTGAAGCTCTAGTGAACTCCATGCTCAAGAGAGTTAAGGCAGTGCTGACAAATAATAGTGGCTGCTCGAAATATTGACACTTTGGGCACAATTTGTCCATTTTCACTTAAGGGTGTACTCACTATTGTTACCAGTGGTTTAGACATTGATGGCTGTGTGTTGAGTTATTATGAGGGCACATTAAGTGGGAGACCCTGCAATATGTTTGCAAAATACCTCCAGCAACTCCTGTACATCTTTTTGTATCTCTTGGGCCTTCTGATGAACAGTGTGATAAGAGCTGTTATACATCACAGCATTTTGAAGCATCAACAAAACGTCTCTCTGGAACTGAGCGCTTGTACTTATCATTCCCTTGGAGAGTCCCTTTTTTATTGTAGAAAGATCCATAGGCCTAGAAATAAAAAAGTATTTAATTTAATACTCGCTTCTCTATGCCTAAATATATATATGTTCTGCTAATCCATTGTAAAATAACTGGTTCTCATTTAAGACTGGTGATGTATGGATTCCTCCTTTACACGTTAAATTATATATTATGGTTATATATAGGGATATATATATATATATATATATATATATATATTAATATTATATATATATATATATATATATATATATTATATATATATATATATATATATATTTTTAAATACGTTTTTATGAAAAGGGGTATATAAATGAGATAAAAATATTATATAATTTTTTTGTGAAGTTTTATAGATAAAAACATTTAAACATCACTGTAATAAAATTTGGATCGTTCCCATCCAAGACATTTTATAGCATATTGAAAGGAAACAATGTAAATGTCTGATAGGTACCTTTGATACCTGCACTTATTGTGAGAATGGACCCCCTGAGAGTCTCTGTTCAGAATGGGAAGCCGGTCATGCTTGCTCACTGCTCTCTGTTCTTTTCTATGGGAGTTCCGAGTGAAGCCGAACACATTGCTGGGCTGTGCTTGGAACTCTTATAGAAAAGAATGGATAGTGGCTAAGCGTGACCAGCTTCCCATTCTGAACAGAGACTTTCAGGAGGTCCATTCTAACTATAGATGTAAATCCTGCATCTATCAGCCATTTATGCTAAGAAAAAAGTCCCGTATTAAATATTCCCACTGAAAATTATATAAAGGCATCTCTAATGGATGAAAAAATATAAAAGAGAAACAATACAAATTCCATGACCAAATACTTTATAACTATGCTTTACATATGCCCTACTAACCGTTTAACAATATCTGTGTATCCTGGAGCCTCCCATTCCCTCAGAGGTTTAAGAAATGGTCCAGCATATCTGCAATATAATGCACACAAGTGAAAGAGAGAATAAGACAGCAGATATATAAACTAACTACTTGTATGTATGTTAAAGGGGAGTTCCAAAAGCTTGTTTGTCCGATGGGGCATGATAAAAAAAAATAGAAGAAAAGAAGCATGCTTACCTCCTGAGCGCTCCTGTTCCGTCCAGTTCATCTCGGCTGTAGCAGTTAAAGGGGTTGTCTCATTACATTGATTCATCTTACCTTAGTCCTGTTTTATCAGTTTCATTTTTGAATTCAGGAGTGTATTTACTGGCTTTAACGGGCCTGCAGTGACAAGCTGCTGCGCATACCAGGTCTTTAGTTATAGCGACCAGCGCTGGCAGCCTATCAGTAGAGTTCAAACAGGTCTGTAGCTATAGCAATCTGAGGAGCTGATGCAGTCCATAGGATATCCAGGAATATGTAGAACACTGTTAATGGACACATATTGCAAGGTTACTTGTTTTGGCAAGATCTTTAACATAAAAAGCAATCCTTGTAGTGGGACAACCCCTTTAAAATTTATCATTCATGCGACAAATAGAGACAACCACATTCCACAATATCACATGCATGTGACCTCTGATTCACTACAATTGTCATGTGAACAATGAATGTACACTGCGACAGCCACGCTGCCACGACTGAAAAGGAGCATCCAGGAGGTAATTATGCTTTTCTTATATTTTTTATCATGCCTCGTCGGACAAATGAACTATTTGAACTCCCAGAACATCCCTTTAACTGAACTTTTAGAATAAAAATAGTCCATGACATCCATTTTATTTTATTTACAAACTGTACATTCCCAAAAGCTTTTCCTACATGGAAAATTAAAATTATAGCACTATAGTAATGACTCATAGACTGTAAGCTGTTGTGGGCAAGGCAGGACAAGGGACCTCTCTCATTGTGCCTGTTTCTTATATTTATTGTACTTGCTTGTTCTTATTGTGCATGTTATGTATTTTAACGTCTCAACATTTTATAAGTACAGTGCCCTGTATAAAATAATTAAGAATGGATAACTCCGTTAAATGCATTCAATAGGTCTCTATCACAGTCTTATTTTGTGGCTTTTTCATGCATTTTTTAATGTTAAATGCATGATTTGATCATTTTTATGTGGCACTAAAAAGAAAAGCAGAAAAAAATGCCACATCCAAAGAAGCCACTGACCCCCCAATATTTGGACAAAAAGGCCAGAAAAACACCATAAATTAACTAAAGACTTGCAAGCAACATCTCGCTGCTAAATTTCGGGCAAATCACAGCACAAATTCCAATGATCATATTCCCCAAGGAATATTCATCTTCTGACAGCTGCATTCAACTGATGGCACAGTTATGGTGGGCACCGTATGGCTAGCACTGTTATGATGGGCATTATAGCTCTGTATATCCTAATGTAAGCAACTTAAATGAAAAATCTGCATTATCCCTGGATTTCTTCTTCAATGTTATGGCAGATCCACAAGATATACCATAAAAATATCTGATAGGTTGGAGACTCCTAAGAGGAGGAGATAAGTTGATGAGGAAGCTATTCAAGCTATATAAGTTATAATTATAACTGTGAATCCACAACTTATGTAACCCCAAAAACTACAATGAAAATAGGTGCCACATGTTCTCTGTCTGGGGTACCGATCAGAAAACCCCCATTCCCATCTATGGCAGTCCCTAAACTGCCTGGAACAAAGACCTTTCAGCCATTTTTTGTATTCCTAACTGAAGTGCCATAAAGGTCTCAGGCAGGGAATTCCCCTCTAAGATTTACTGTTGTGCACAAACATATCGCCGTAAAAAAAAAATTAACTTATCACGTGTTCCGTCAAGAATGACAGACACATCCCGCATACACTACTCACACAGCAGACACATCCGCACACGCCAATTATACACTAAACACATCCCGCCCATGCCACTCACACGCTAGACATAGCCCGCAAAAGGCACTCACACGCCAGACACAGCCCGCAAACGGCACTCACACACCAGACACAGCCCGCAAACGGCACTCACACGCCACACAGCCGCAACGCACTCACACGCAGACACAGCCGCAACGCACTCACACGCCAGACACATCCGTTCACGCATCACACGCCACACATCCGTACACGCCACTCACATCCCGCATATGCCAATTACACACCAGGTACATCTCTCACATGCTAGACACATCCCACACATGACAGTCACACGCTAGACACATCCCACACACGCCAGTCACATGCTAGACACATCCTGCACACACCACTCACACGCTAGACACCTCCGCATTAGACCATCCGCACATGGCCTACTCACATCGCTATCACAGGCAACACATCCCGCACATGCCACTCACACGCTATACACACGGCAGACACATCCCGCACATGCCACTCACGCGCTAGACACATCCCGCACACGCCACTCACACGCTAAACATGTACTGATATTTCTGATACTAGTGGACTGTGATTCTTTGATTGTTTACGCAATAAATTTTATGTTTTTGTTGTGGGAGCATCACCCTGCACTGAATACTAGTCACTTAAGTAGATACTACACACATACAAACATCACTCATCTACACACACACACAAACACAGATATATATTCATACACACACATTATAGATACCTAGACACACATATATATAGACACATACACTTACTTGTATGTAGTGCAGCTGGCTCACTCAGTCCAGGAAGTCCAGAGGTCTCAGGAAGACATGGGGGATGGTTACATGGCAGCAGCTTCCTGTCATGAGCTGCTTTCAGCCTGGCAGTGTAGACACCCCTCCTCCACCGTCCTGACTGTGCAGAGACACTGAGGGGGCCACATACAGCAGCTGGAGGTCAGTGTCAGCACGCAGGAGAGGGGAGGAGAAGGCTGCTGAGGGAGCAGCTCTTCTAAGATACATTTTAACAGCCCCGTGGAGCTATGAGGGGATCGGGCTGCCACCTAGTGACGCTTCACATATTAGGACAGGGCCCGGCAGGCATTCAAATTAAGTGCCACTTGTATAAAAACTGTCTAGGTCTAAAACTCACTTTGTTGCCCATAGCAACCAATCAGAGCACACCTCTCATTTTTCTAGAGCACTATATGAAATGAAAGGGGCATTCTAATTGGTTGCTATGGGCAACAAAGAGAATTTTAGACCTAGACAGTATTCATACATGTGGCCCTAAGTTTCTGATTGTTGCCGGGGAGTGCAGGCTCTGTAGCAGTCACTACGGCTACTATGGCAGTAATTCCTCCACTGCCACATTGACCAATTTTTTTATTTTATTTTTTTTTATTAACAAAATGTATTGGTTCTTCACACAATCAAAGATCAATATAACAAAATAGCATATACAGGCAGTCCCTGGGTTACAAACGGGATAGGGACTATAGGTCTATTCTTAAATTGAATTTGTATGTAAGTCGGAACAGGTAAATTTATTAAATCTATCTCCAGCACAAAGGTTTTTTTTTAGTTTTGAATTGTGCAGGGAATGGTTTTTACATATGTTTTGCTGTCTTTGCCCCTGTTAAGAAGATTTCACCTCATTTTCACCTCATGTGCTGCTGTGGCATGCTGGAACTTTTAGTTCCACAGTTACCATATGCTGTGGAATATGGAATTACAAGTGCCAGCTTGACCCATAAGTCTCAGTTTGTAACTAGAGGACAGATGTAAGTCAGAACGGTGTAAGTCGGGGACTGCCTGTATTGAAAAACGTTTTAAGAAACATTTATTATGTGAGTACATATACAAAGATATACTTTTTATGGTGTAAATAAACAGGACAATGTATCAATTTGAAATATCAAAACATATAAAACAATTACAGTCAACATTTAAGTCTCACTCAATATCAGATCCTATAAATGTAACATCATGACTCCAAAAACATTAGTTTGAATACCTCACCATGCAACCAAAGTCATTAGAGAATGCAAAAAAACCAAAAGGAAGGGGTTGACTAGCAGCAGGAATGCGAGAGCCTGATCAAAATACAAGCTATTGCTAAAATGGGGTGTTCCTCCAAAATAAAGTCCACTGCATAGATCGGCTTTAGCTGTAAAGCCAACATTTCATTAAAATGAGGGGGGAAGCACTTGTGGCCATCCTTCCCATTCACTTGTATAGGAGTTCTGAATATAGCCGAGTGCTATCATAGAAGTGAATAAAAGAGGAGAGCTGCAAGCACCTACCTCCTCATTCTAATGCACGGCTGGCTCACAGTTAGCTGGCAGCCATCCTGTGCAGTGGACTTTACTTTGTGGGAATACCCCATTAAGCATTCCCACTAAGGACAAGTACCAAGAAGTGTATAGAAAAGGTTGAATGATATGTTGAATTTCCTGCACTAAATAAAATTTGCAAATAAAATGTCTCAATTTATCAAAAAATTCTTTTATGTGCATATCTTTTGTATGCATCGTTTACAATTTATCCATCTCAAGGTAATGTTTCACCAGTAAAATGACCCCATTATCAGGCAGTATTGCTGAAAGAAGCCAATTATATACTAGCAGTAAGTAGTGCTTAGCCACCAATAACAGGATATGTGTAACCACTGCATTATGAGACCCAGGAAGAATACGATTAAAAAGTTAGTACTTGGGTTACAAGGCAAGAGCAACTGTGACATGCAGCTCTATTATAGATTTCTAAAAATCTTGGGTGTGAGTACAGGACTAGATACTATGCTTCAAATTTGCAAATGGTATGTCACACTTGGGGGATGGGGGTTATATTAAATGAAACATGGTGTGATAGTATCTGAAATAAGTATTCCACCATTCTTCATGTGTAACTACATGCACGCATTCTTTAAGCCACTTTTACTCTCTCACCTTTTCCAGAGTTAAACCAAGTTTTTCTGGAAAACTATATATTTTAAAGGGTTTTGGGGCTGAAAGGATTTTTGTACTTATGAAAAAACCTTTTTATAAATTGATCATTGGGGAACACAAAACCTTGGGTATAGGCCCTCGCCTTAGGAGGTTGAATTTGTGTAAACCAAAAACGGGACCCAGGGGAACATCTCTAACAATGTCATTTTAATAAAGGAATTCCCCTCACCACAGTCAATTTTGATGTAGGGTTTAAACTGTTCTATTTCTTTTGAAAACGGGTGGAAAATGTTGCTGAAATCTGTTTGCCCTGGAGGGGTCTTTTCCCCTGGGGCAGCGCTTTTGCCTGCCCTGTCATAATTACACTCCTCATCTATGAGGTGAAGAATGGGGCAGTAGCACTGGCCGGGGCCCAATTCCCCTTTCCTTTGACTGCACGAATAACTGGACCCCAAATTATTAAAAATTTTGGGTCGGTCCCTTTTATTGACCTCCGACTCCCGCAAAATGGGGGACCGACTCCGATCCTATCCACACCCCGACATACCATACAATAATGGATACCAGGTACACGGGCTCTGAGGCATATAAATAATTACAGTAAACTTATACCCAGTGACTCACAGGAGACGTCTCTGAAATTTTTTCTTTCTCTTTTTCTTCTTCTCCACTGCCCCAGATGCCATGCGATATTTTCCCAAACCCCTTTCACGTAAATTTTACAAAAAAAACAAAATTTTAAAACTCCCAATTTATCAGAAAATTCTTACCAATTTCCTATTTCTAACAAACTCCCTATCTATAGCATTCATATGGTAGCCCATGTAATTGCCCCCTTAGCCCATAGTCCCCATTAGCCTTTGATCCCCCCTTAGCCAGTCAACCCCCTGTAGCCAGTGACCCCCCCCCCTTGAGCCAGTGAGCCCCCCCTTGTAGCCAGTAGATCCCCCCTTTAGCCAGTAGATGCCCCCCTGTAGTAGTAATGTCCCCCTGTGCCAGTAATCCCCGCCTGTGCCATAGATGCCCCCTTTACCCATAGAGCCCCCTTATCCCGGTGATCCCCCCCTGTTCCAGTGATGCCCCCTGTGCCGTAATCCCCCCTGGTAGTAGTGCCCCCCTGACCCTGATGCCCCCCTGTAGCCAGTGATCCCCCTTGTACCAGTGACCCCCCCTGTAGAAAGTGACCCCCCGTACCCAGGACCCCCCCTGTAGCCAGGATGCCCCCCTTGTACCCAGTGATGCCCCCCTTGTAGCCAGTGATGCCCCCCTGTACCCATGATGCCCCCCCTTGTGCCAGTGATCCCCCCTTGTACCGTGATGCCTCCTGTAGCCAGTGATCCCCCTTTAGCCGTGATCCCCCCCCTGTAGCCATTTGTCCCCGTAGCCGTGACCCCCCTTTTACCCAGTGATGCCCCCTTGTACCCAGTGATGCCCCCCTGTACCAGTGATGCCCCCCCTGAGCCAGTAATCCCCCCTGTACCCCTTAGATGCCCCTGTAGTAGTGATGTCCCCTGTACCATAATGCCCCCCTTTAGCCAGTGATGCCCCCTTGTACCAGTGATGCCCCCCTTGTACCAGTGATCCCCCCCGTAGCCATGATGCCCCCCGTACCCAGTTGACCCCCCTGTAGCCAGTTGATGCCCCCTGTAGCCAGTGATGCCCCCCTGTAAGTAATTATAAAAAACAAAAAATTACTCACCAGACTCGTCCCTGCGTCGGCCCTACGGGAGCTGCTGAGCGGAGTAAGCAGTGTGACGTCATCACGCTACTTACGCTGCACGCAGCTCCCAGGGATCTCCTCAGCGGCAGAGCTGCCAGCCGAGAAGACCCAGCGTCACAGGGGGCGCGGTGAAAGGCTGTGCGCCCCTGCGACGCTGATACAGGGGAGGAGTCAGGACGGGCACGATCCGTCCTGCCTCCTCCCCTGTACTGGCAGCAGCTGGCTCTGCGCATAACAGCCGCGCAGAGTCAGGGGCGCTCCTCCGGACGAGAAGGGCGGGCGGCCGCGGCGCCTCCCTCGGGTGAGCGGAGCCTCGGCGCCCCGGGCAGTCGCCCGCCCTGCCCGCCCCTAGGAACGGCCCTGCCTGCGATCGTACATGCCTCGGAGTTTTCGAACGTGCCGTGTCCCGCCCCAGAACGCCTACACCGCGTCCATTACACGCTCCTTCATGTTCGGCGCAGCCAAAAGTGGCGAAGGCTGCGCCTCACATCGCATCCCTGTGTCCCGACAGGGGATTTGAGTCGATGAGGCGCCGTTTTCGCCAGAAAAGAGGCGCAACTCCCGATCATACATGTTGCCCATAGTGTAGTAACACAGGTAGTCCCCGGGTTACGAACGGGATAGGGACTGTAGGTTTGCTCTTAACTTGAATTTGTATGTAAGTCAGAACAGGTATATTTATTAAATGTAATTCCAGCACAAAAGTTTTTTTTTTTTTTTAGTTTTAGATGGGCAGGGAAGGGTTTTTACATTTATTTTGCTCTCTGTGCTCTTGTTAAGAAGATTTCACCTCATGTGCTGCTGTGGCATGCTGGAACTTGCCGTTCCACAGCTACTATCTGCTGTGGAACATGGAACTACAAGTGCCAGCATGTCCCATAAGTCTCCGTTTGTAACTCGGGAACAGATGTACGTCAGAACGGTTTAAGTCCAGGACTGACTGTACTAGAAATAAGCAGTAACTATCTGCCACGGTACACTGTTATATCACATAATATCGCCATGTTGGATCTTTCTCCTCACTGGGCTGGTGGGCGGAGCTGCAGTTGCTAGTTGCGCTGTATGAAAACTACATTTCCCACAAAGCCACTTCCTCCCAGCTGAGCTATAGATTATATAAACTATATTCACACCAAATTTATATAATACTCCCGGGGCCCCCCTTTATTTTCCCTTTAACTGCCGTTAACCCCACCAATTTTTTTATAAGAATTTTTCCAACAGGCGGAATCAATTGATTTAGGATTTTTTTTAATTCAAAGATCTTTCATTTTCCCCCCTTCTTTTAGGACCCTTTAAAGAAAGGGTTTTGGGCCTTAAAAAATATTATTTTATCCCCATGTTTCTTTAATGTAGGGAAAAAAGTGAGGGTTTTGGAAAACAACCATTTATCTTGGAGCCCACTTAGTTCTGGTCATAAACTTGTATAAAATTGCTTTTTATTAGTAACTTCTTTAAAAGTCATAAAGTGACTATTTGTACAGACAAAACATTCTTATATCAGAAGGTCACCTGAGTCCTTTGTAGCCGCTTTGCTTACTGGCTTTCTCTAGCTTGCATAAACATGCACACATCAGACGGAAGTCCTCTTCTCAGAGCGTCCCCTCCCCTCTCTGTTGCCGCTACGTCTCGCGACATTTCAAGGGCCGACACGCCCCCTTTGTCAAGTTGTGTGCATGTTTATGCTTGGCTTGACAAAGGGGCCGTGTCGGCCCTCGAAACGTCACAAGAGTAGCGGCAACCCGAGAGGGGAGGTGTTGTAGACGCTCTGAGAAGAGGACTTCCGTCTGATGTGTGCATGTTTATGCAAGCTAGAGAAAGCCAGAAAGCAAAGCGGCTACAATGGACTCAGGTGATCGTTCTGATATGAGAATGTTTTGTATGTACAAATAGTTACTTTATGACTTTTAAAGAAGTTATTAATAAAAAGCAATTTTATACAAGTTCATGACCAGAACAAAGTGTTAAGTTATACTGACTATACAATACATGGAAACCTCCAAAAAAGCATTTATGCTATCTATCAAACATGAAAAAAACTTTGAGATTCTTTTTCCCACGTTTTGATAAAAAAAAAGTTTTAAGCCACCTATGGCTTAAAACGGGGATCTCAAGGCGGGTGGTCCTACCTATCTTTACCTCTCAATAGAGCCAAATTCAGGGCCTCTCATTGGGTCAACTGACCTCCATTATCCAGAGAGAAAAATAAAAAAAAACACCACCTTGCAAACATACTGCCTTAAGGGGGGGGAAAATATTAATTATTATAAGAAAACAATATATAAAAAAATATATCTAACAAAAAAACGCACATCCTTAACCCCCGTGGCACCCCGCCATTTTAAAATAATTTTAAAATAATAATATAAAAAAATTTATGCTTATCCCTTAAGGGAATACATAATTAATCAAAAATAATAAGGGAAAGGGAGGGGGCAGGGCGGAGGAGGGATACGGCCAACTTACCACACCCAGGTGCTGTATCCCGTGGGAGAGAGGACGAACTGCATAAGGAGAGATGATGTGTGTTGCTGGCAAAATTCCATCCATGAAAAACTTGGGCTGCTCAGACTCTTCCTTCTAGCTGGGAGGGGATACGGGCCGGGTTAGAGGCCCAGTGAGCATTACAGGGGTGGGAGAAGATGCGTTACAGGACCTAAGAGAAATCAGGGACTACATTTACGAATGCAGCCGAGGCCTGTACTTAGGCCGCTGGAGGACTGTAATGGGTACCAGAAGGCACCTGAAGACCCCTAAGGTGAAATGAAAGACCCCAACTGAGTGAAAAAACCCCAGAGTAAATGTCTGTAGTGGCATAAGTGGCATAAGTGGCATAAGGCATAAGAGTAATCATGCTACACCCAGGAAGGAAAAGGGATAACTTAAAATTGTGCATGTCAAAGGAATGCTGCAAGAAAAATGCAACACGGGGGCAGCGACAGCGAAGAAAGTGTCCCTAATTCCCCTAACCACCTTCCAGGAAAAGAGGAAAAAAAACAAAAAAACGTACCTACCCGACGTCTTCAGCAGCTTGCACTGGTGTAGCGTACTGAAATCTAAAAGAAACTGTAGAGGCAGTAAGTGGGGATGGGTGATCGGTGTGAAAGAAAAGGCAGACAGCAACTGTCTGGTTTCCTGACACCCTTAGACTATGTCTCCACTGCACAGAAAAATTTTATTTTTTTCAACGTTTTTCATTTTCTAAAAACGCTGAAAAAACGTCTGAAAACAGCTCCCATAGACTTCTACAGTAAAATCTTCCTGCTGTCTCCACAGAATGCCTTTTTTTCTAGTGGTCATTTTTTGAAACATGTTGCAAAAAACAAATGAGCAGGGCAAAAAATGAACTATTGGAGTCTATGGCTGTGTCTCCACTGCACAGAAACACGTTCGTTTTTTCAGCATTTATTTTTTTTTTTTACAGTGCTGTGCACGTATGCAAAAAAACACTCCAAAAAAACAGACTTTTTTCAGCTGTTCTTGACAGGCAGTGGACAAAAATTCAGTTTTTGAACATTTTAATATTTGGTTTTCCGGTCGTTTTTTGTCCACTGCAGTGTAGACATAGCCTAAGGGGGGGATTACGTCTAAAGTGGCTTAAAATTATGATGACCCTCTGATGGGTGAGGACAAAACTCTGCCACTTCCTGAAAGGGAAAATGAAAGAAAGAAAACTAAAATAAGAAATTCAGAAGACCTGCAAACAGCATCTGCTTTCTACGGACACTAAACTAAAACAGAGTAGCCTGGCGTTGGTAGGACATATCCCGTCTATGTGGAGCCAACACTTTTTGTTTACGCCTAGTTTCAGCCTCGACGAAGGCCAGTACCCAAGGTGCTATGTACCACCAATGATATTGCTGAAAAAAAACCTTTTTTGTGAGCACTGATCACTGGATATCTTCCTGCTGCAATCCCCAATTACCAACTGTAATGTATGGTGGAATGAGGCCATATAAAAAAAAAAAATATGAAAACTCACAGCTATCCCATTAAAATCAATGGACTGTATAATGCATAGAAGTGTGGATCCTGCTGTTCTCAGTCATCATAGATAGCTGTGCTATCTATTAACTCAAAATTATCTAGCAAGTTATTAAAATGGTTATTCAAATGGTGAAGACAAAAGGGTCTAGCCGTAAGTGGTCAAAACAGCCATCAATGCAAGTTTGTCAGGTACTACTGGCAAACTCACCCTGCTATTGGCATATGCATGTGGCCGGACCTTTGTGTACCATCAAACTAAGGGCATGTTCACTCGGCTTATTTGGACGAGGTTTTCGGAGCGTTTCCTCGTCCAAAACGCTTCCAAAACGCCCCCAATTCATTTAATTGATTCCTATGTAAAACCTTGTTGTAGTTCACACACGACGAGGTTTTTACACGCTTCTTTGGAAGCAATGAAAAAGAAGTGTCATGTCAATTCTTGAAGAGTGTTGAGGCGCGGTTTAGGCCGCGGTTTTTGTCCTGGCTATTCATTTGTAGGGGGGAAAACCTCAGAGAAAACCTGATCCAAAACCGCACCGAGACACACCTCTACAACCTCTTCTGAAGAAGCGTGTTTCAGGCGAGGTTTTGATGTGGTTTTGGGTGAGGAAACGCTCCAAAAACCTCGTCCAAATAAGCCGTCTGAACATGCCCTTATAACTAAATTACGCTTTCACTTTAAAACACACCTGTGATCTGCTATCATCTCCAAATGGGTGCCAACTTCTGTTTGATGTTATTCGATTGCCATTGTTCAGTATTTAAAACCAATCTAAAAAAAAAAAAAAAAAAGATAGGTATATGACAGCACACATACAAACTGTAATTTAGTGATAGAGAAAATGAATGATCTAAATAATGTTGAATATAATAGGACTTATTGGACTGGAAAGTTTTAAACTGCAAGTGCAACTGCTGTCTATAGAATGAGATTCAGTTATTTCATATGCTGACAGTGCTAACATCCTTGTAGTTCCCAAACAGGGTGCCAAATCATAATAATAAAAGGTAAAAAAAAGAAGTTGTAAAAACCTTGATTACAGAAACACTCACAGTTCCAGCATTGAAGTGATCTTTGGTGTGACACGTACGTCGTCGTTACTAACAGAAATTTTATTTTCATTTTGGTTTACAGGATAAGGCAAATCCACTTCTAACACATGTTCACCGAGTTGAATACCGGTTTTCTCTACATCTATGTCCTAAAAAAAATGTAAATACAAATTCAATAATGGAAACTGTGTTTTGATCAGGTAGAAGAGGGTTTAAACAGTTCATGACTTAAATGTTGCTTACATTTCAACACCAGTGTTAAAATGTTACCTCTTCTACTTTATATATGGATGCAAATAGCAGCAATGAATAAAGTTATTATAACTGTAACTCTAGGTGACTTTTCAGAATTAGCTGTTGTATGTGTCAAAGTGTGCATCAAATGTTTTATCTGCAGGTACGGGAATTGTGCTCGAGAGGGGAGATGAAACTTATCTCGAAGGTCCGGGAATGGTATGAGATCCCTGGTTCGAAAGTGGACCCGTATCCAAACCGTGAATAGGCCCTTCTGTGCCATGGGGCAACGAATGCAGTGGTACAGCTAGCTGGCAGGAGGGGCGTATAAAGAAATGAGGACATAGATGACAGCTGAGAAGTTAAAGGGAACCTAGATTGGCACACTTTCCATATGGAATTAGTTATGCTATTGGGCCCAATAAAGTTTTTAGGACACTTAACCTTCTGATATGCCATAGTAACATATTGGGGTGGAGGGGGGCTAGCCACCAATTTTTCAATTTCCATTCATTTGGTAAGGCCGGAAGAGAGGACCATGCCCGTATTATACGTAAATGGGTCGCCAGTAATATTTCAAAATGTCCGGGGGCCGGTAAACCCCCTCTGTCCCTACCATCAAGCAACACTCCTTGGGCCCACTCGGTGACGTCATGAGCCCATTCTGTACCTAAGGATTGCTGCTGCAAAGATTTCAATACCCCAAAGGCACTGCCACCAGGGAAGTCTTGGGGTGAGCGTTCAAAGAGGTATAAAAGTTTGGGAGAGGATCGTTCATTTTGACCCGAGGCTATGCGGCAAAAAGGGGCAATGGGATGAGGTTGCCTTTGTTACAGTAGAGCCCTATTTTCTGAACAACGGAGGAGTTGGCTTGATACAGGGTTCTTTGTAGCGGTGAAGTCAGTGGGACACCCAGGTATTTGAGCGAAGAAGTGTGCACTGGAACCCGAAACGACTTCTCTTGTGAAGCGCCCCCCAGGGTATCAGGGCCCCACATTAAGGGGTTAAGGCCTCAGTTTTAGAGGTATTCACACTTAAATCCGGATGCCTTCAAAATCCTCCAAGAGGGCAGTCAAACAAGAAAGAGAAGTGCTAAGGTCGGTTAAGGATTAAGAGCAAGTATCCGGCAAACAGAGTTTTTTTGAAAGTCCCTGTGTCTCTAAACCTGAAACCTCAGAGATGGAGGCGATGGATCGAGATTTTAGCGGCAAGGGTTCCTTACAAAGTATGAAGAGTTAAGGGGGATAAAGGACAGCTTGACGCGTCCGTTATAAAGTTGAAGGCCCTGGTGGTCACGGCGGCAACTTAATCGAGGCCGACGGGGTTGAGTATAGGCACAAATAGCTTGTAAAAAACTGCCTGTACGCCAAAGGACTAGGGTTTCCAAAATAAACGGCCAGCTAAGGCGATCAAAGGCCTTTTTCCGCTGTCTAGGCTAAGAAGGAGCGGCTTCCTTACTTTGCAGGTTGTAACTTCATGATATCAATGGCCCTTCTGTGTTGTCCCCGACTTGGCGGCCTGGGACAAATCGACTACTTGATCCTGTAGACTAATGCGGGAGCCAGTAGCCAAGCCTATTTGCCAGTAATTAAAATAAATTTTATGTCCCGATTTTAATTGGGCAATGGGCCTGTAATTTGCAAAGTCGCTGGATCTTTTCCGGTTTGGGTATAAGGGTGAGGTAGGGATGGGGACATAGGAACCTGGAATGTTGGGCCCCCCCAGAAAAACCATTGAAAAACTGAAAAGCATATGAAGCATCAGTTCATGGAAAAGGTTTTATAATAGATGTCATTGAATAACCGTCTGGGCCAGGGGCCTTTACCGTGAGGGAAGTTCTTTGATAACTCCCGATAATTTCTTCGGGGTCATCAGGTTTATTAAGCTTCCGCCGTGCTTCTCAGAAAGAGGCGCGGACAGGGAGCAGGAGCCTCAAAATCCTTAAACAGCGCATCAAAAAGCCATGGTTCAGCTTGATGATCTTTGGGCAAGGAGTATAGCTTCGCAAAGAATTGGTGAAAGATCTCCCCCATAGGTGTTTGGGTCATAAGTTTGCGTTGCCATCGCAGTACAACGCAAGTCTGGGGTTGAACCCACTTCCGTTCCTCAATTGTGATAGCTATGAAGGGTATGCGCCTTGTTACCGTACTCGTTTAGAATTTCTGCTTCGAATAGATATGCAGCTTCTCTACTGAAATGACAGGGCCCAGGTCTTTCAGAGGCCGCGACCGTATCTCAACGATAGAACGTAATAGGAGCCCAGGTTGGAGTAGCAAACATATTGGTTTGACAACTGCCCTGAGCGTTACCTGAAGGACTTTGTCTGCTCCTTCGTGTGTCCTTCCGGAGTCATAGACCCCAGGGATATACACGGTGCTCTCAGGACTGCCCTTATGGGCCTCCCAAATAGTTGGATTCAGAAGTGGGGACCGTTTGCCTTTGTTTATAATCGAAATAGTTTGTTGATAGCACCTCTTATTCCTCTCTGGTCTGAGGGCGCATCAAAACAGGTGTCGTTCAAAACAGCCAGTGGCAAGCCCGCGAGTGGGGGATATACCCGGCTTCAGGGGAGGGTGTCGGGGCCATGGTTGTGACATGTTATGGGTTCAATTTTAGCATCCCTCATCATCCGCAGAGTTGGGATATTACCAAGAAAATAGTCAAGACGGGAATGCGTCTTGTGCGGCGGAGAGTAAAATGTGAAGGACTTGTCCGTAGGGTTGTTAACCCTCCAGAGATCATACAATCCATGCTTTCTGATTAGCTTACGAAACTCCGTAGAAGCCTGCAACATACCCTGAGGGGTGGGTTTGTCTTGCATCGAGTGTCGATCTAGCGTGGGGGAAAAGACCGTGTTAAAGTCCCCCCCAACCAGTAAAGCTCCCAGGGGTAGTCGGGAAAGTTTATTAAGAACCCTAGAAAGAAAGCGCACTTGAGATGTATTGGGTGCATAAACATTACATAATGTCAGTGGGGAGCCATGAAGTGAGCCTTGGAGAATTACAAAGCGACCCTGAGAGTCTAGTTCAGAGGTTAACACCTGAAACGGGCAATTCGCCGAGATGAGAATGGCCGCACCAGCTTTCTTCCGGCCACTGGAGGCAGAAAACACCCCCGGGAAGGTAGATTTGACAAAGTTAAATGAACCCTTAAGTCATGATGGGTTTCCTGATCGAAGGCCAATATTCTGCCTTCAGAGCGCCGTAAAACTCACTTGCGACATGTAAGCGGGCGTTTCACATTGGTATTCAGGCCTTTGGCATTAATAGTGACACAGTTTACCATGGTCAACGCAGGTAAAGGAAAAAAAACACTAGGGAAACAGGGAATTAGACAAGGGAACACAGACACAAATCACAGATAGAAACACTAATCTGATTGTTAAATACCCAGAATTTAGATAATAAGGACAAACAAATGGCGTCTTCCGGGAGGGGAAGAATAGAGGGGGACAGAGGAGTTCCCAGGCGGACCCTTCAAAACAACTCAAGGAAGGAGTACTTGGGAAGTCTGATGCCCTCCTGACACCCCTTACGATGGGGCACGACCCACCTCCCTAGGGCCCAAGCTCCAATCGGTAGTAAACCTAAAGAAGGCCTCGTGGCCCAAAGGTAAAACCAATGAGGGGCAAGGCGACGTTAAAGTATCCCAAACTACTATGGGAGAACAGTGGAACAGTCAGTACTCACTGGCGAGGAAAAGGTGAGATAAACCAATAGGAACTACTCAAAGTGTGATAATATCAATAGTGATAATCCAATACCGTGACCGAGTAACCCGGCAATTGGCTGCAAAAATACGTAACTTATGCCCAATTAACCATATAGTCACATAACAGAGGGCTCAATAATGGGGACCTTATACTTAACAGTCCAGGAGAGCGCTGGCTCCGCATTAGCGGGGTGGGGCAGAGGGAAGTCGTTTCCCCACCGTAGTTTCGGCCGCAGATCGTCTCCTCTTCTGTTGCGGCATCCGCCATTGTGGTAGCGGCGGGATGGAGAGGGACTCCAGATCCCAGTCAAGTAGTCGTGGGACGGGTATCTGTAGGGCGTTGCAGAACGGTTGTATGTCCTCGTGGGTTCTGAGTACAAATGAATGTCCGTCCTTGCGTGCTATGAGAAGCCAATACGGGAAAAGTTCCACTATACGGTATCGATGTCTGTGGAGTATGTTGATGAGTGGCTTCAGGAGGCGCCGCTTTTGCAGGGTGACCCAGGAGAGGTCCTGGAACAGCTGGATTGGCGTACCTTCGAATTCCAGCGAGCGCTTGGCCCTAGCCTTTGACATGATAGTTTCTTTGAGCGTGAAATCGTGGACACAGAATATTACGTCACGAGGAAGCGGTTGTGAAGCACCTTAGGCGCGGACGGAGGGCGCGATGGGCTCTGTCCAGTTTAATTAGGGCGTCAGGCTGTTCGCCCAGGACTCGTTAAAGATAGGTCGACAGAACCGTTAGGGATATCAAGAGTCATTCACGGTCTCAGGGAGGTTCCCTGGACCAGGATGTTGTTTCGGCGAACCCCCCTGTGTCCAGGTCCTCCACATGAGCCACCATATCTCGGATTACTGACGCTTGAGCGACAACGGCGGAGTGGGTCTAGCTGATAGATTATGCGATGGATGTTGCATTCCTGATCCTCATCAAGTACATCTACTCTGTCCACCAAACGAGTTATGTCCCGCCGCAGAGAAGCAATCTCCTGCTTGCAGGCCTCTCTGACTTCAGATATTAGATTTTGAAAGTCTGCCCTTGTTGGAAATAGTTGAAGATAATTGGGCCACTGGGATGATGGTGGTGGATACGGACATACAGGCAATCCTTGGTCATGCTGGAAAGCAGGAGCGTCGGGGCGCAGTGCATGAAGGCTCGGTCCTGGGGCGCCAGAGGGGAAGAGACACCGGGAGTCTTCCTGGGAGCTAGCCCACAGACGAGGAGGTGAGGGTGATGATATGCTCAGAGAACCCAGAGGCTGGGTGGTGGAGGTCATGGCCTGGCTGCGTCCTTGAAGTCTGCATAAGGGCGGCCATGCTGCTTGCAGATAGTGGAACTTCAGAGTCCAGTGATCCTAACCCGTCCATCGAGGCGGGTGGGCTATGGGAAACCACCAGGGACCCCCCGCTGCCGTGGTGGCCTTGATGGGACTTGGGGTCGAGGAATCCAGCATGGGGGTCTATGCAGGGGCTCTCTATTATTGATACAGGCCTCACATGCAGGGTGCCTGAAGTAGAGGGGTCGGCATCCCTCGATGTTGTCCCTGATTCACGGGGCTCCCCCTGTATACCTTGTGGGGTTGAGTCCTGTGCCTCCCTCCCAGTGTAAGTGTCAGGGTGAAAGGCAGGGTCAACGCAAATTAAGTGCGCCTGACCTGGGTCCGTACATGGAGCCAGAAATCCATGTCAGTTGGTCTACGGAAACGATCTGTGTACAACCACCAACTCGATGTCTCAATAACCCCCCCCTCCCCCCCAACAACAATTACTAGTCTGGCAAGGATCTAAATTATTGTATCATCTCGACCGCAGGACGTAGTCGCTATGGAGTCCCAAAGCGACGCTGATGAGAATACGGTTCACTCGAGCATGCTTCCCCGTACACCAGGCAATCCCTTTGCTCCACGACGGGCAGTATCTCTGCCAACGCGCAGCTCTGGAAGAAATTCGGGTGCCATGAGGTTCCGGTCATGCTGTGCTTGCCGGACGTGCGGTCAGATAGTACTAGTTGTCTCGCGATTCGAGCAGCTGGTGCGCACGGCAGGCAGAAGGACCTTAGTCTCTGTAGCTGTCCGAGGGACTTGACTGACTGATAAAGTAGGTAAGATGGACGATTGTCGGTGAGGCGTGTGGCACAAGTGTGAAGATGCTCGGTCTGAACCGCAGCGTCTCGCGTCGTCCCGATGCTTGTGGATAAAGGAGTGACGTTTGTCTGTGGTCGCCATCTCTGAGCTGCCCATAGGAGAGTTAGCGGCT
The DNA here is from genome assembly GCA_025379985.1 of Phyllomedusa bahiana. Classification (NCBI taxonomy): domain Eukaryota; kingdom Metazoa; phylum Chordata; class Amphibia; order Anura; family Hylidae; genus Phyllomedusa; species Phyllomedusa bahiana. Next base: position 76,767 of record JAODAL010008631.1, on the reverse strand, counting down.
TTGTGATGAACTTCTACCGCTCTACGTGAATGAGTGTCGGCGGGCCGAGGAGTGGCAACTGATAGAATTGGGGAAGATTAGAGTGAGTGATCACGCGCGAAGTGAGACTTGTTGTTTATTGTCTCCGTAGGACTCCTCAACTGTATTCAGGAACTTCACTCTAAAAAATTCCTATCTTATACAAAACTACCCATCTACAGCGCCCAGAATGGTAATCAAATTAGTCCCCCATTAGTCCAACCTTCATCACGTTCTAGTTTATCCCACAAGCCTAATTTTACACACCCATTTTTTACTACCAACAACCCAAATTTTTCTCAATACTCTCATTAATCCCCCCATAATCCTAACAATCCTATACATGTTTTCTCTAATTATAGTGCACCTATATACCATATAATGTTCTCTATTTTGACAACTCCATATTTTCTTCACACATGTATCTGACTCAACGTAGTCATCGCCCATATGATCATCCCTGTCCCACTCCCACCATGTAATGCACACTTGTCACCGACTTCACACAACTATATCTGAAAGTAACTATCATCATAACACTACACCCTCTAAATACCTATCCCACACATACAACCCTACAGAATAGTGAACATCAAATTGTCACACTAACTATCCTTATAGACCATCCTACAAAGTAATATCAAAAAATATAATGTGTATTACTATGTACAGTTTTTATATAATAAGTTATCATAGATCTCATATAATGATTACACAGTCCCCCCCATTCTCTCAACATTAACCATGAGATACTCTATACCCCCATATAACCCTACTTTATTTTACTAGTGTCCAAATATCTATTCCTCTAGTGAAGATCTATAATGCATACTAGTCCCTATTTTTTCACTGTCCCCTCCTTTCATCCTCTCTACCTATCACACATCCTTGTTCACCCTCTCACACACTCCGTTATACGCTCATCCTCTTCGCTTATATCTCCCTCAGACCCATCCTTGTTTCGTCCACCATATATAATACTATATCATTTCCCCTATATCCCATGTTACCAATTATGTCCCCTATTATCAAGACCATTTGAGTCGTACACCACACGTCTGTCTATGTATTTCCCACTAACACATTCACAACCGCACTATATGTGTGTCGTCCATCGTCAGTCTCATACTAATATTGCCTTTCTAACATACCTAATTTAAGTGCAACTACATTATCTCACTGAATGCCCCTCCAATGATACCACTCATTATTGTTAATTCATCTTACTGCACTCTTTCACTTCTTAACACTACATCCATAAATACACACCACGCCTTCTCCCATCCAATCCCCCATCCCAACATTCTTACCACATCTCACTAGATCTCAAGATCCCACACACCATACCCCCCAACAACTCTGTCAGATACAGAACCCCCACCAAACCACCACAAATACTTATTTTACTTACACATATCTCGAAGTACTCAATGTTGATCACGCACTCGCGCTCGCATCATCTCACTCAGTGTAAGTGTGTCTATCTTGTGTGTCATACCTGACGCACTTCGGTATCCTCTCATGACGATCCACGCCTTCCTCTATGAATGTCAATGAGAGAACCAAACTCTTTGTGTAACATATTGCTTAATACAGCCTTGTAAGATGACGTGTGTAATCAGTATAACAATTCATAGTGGTCTCATTTAAATAACACAAAATTCATAGCAGGTTCTGGATGACGATTTCTTAAATGCTGTAATTGCAGGATCTATAGAGTTCACTAGATCATATAGAAATCTATGTGTTATAATCTTAGCACTACCAATGGCAACGAGCACTACCCTAGCTCCCCCCCCCACTCCAACCCTGCAGTTGCCTAACCTCCCAGCCCCCCCCTCCCTCAAGACCTGACCCCCCCACCCTCCGCTAAACCCCCCCCCCACGAGGTCGTGTGTGTACTTTGCATACACTCTCAGATCTGCGCCATCGCATTTACACGCGCTAGTCAGACATAAAAGACGTTATAAAAGTTTAATGTTTATCTTTAATTAGAAGCAACAAGGCCTCAACAAGTGAGGTGATACAAGTAGATGAATTGGAATCGAATACATTCATCCTCCTGTCCCAATATTCTCACCCACCAACCCATATTAGCTTAGAGACTCTCACTACTCACACTGAAAAGTGGGCGGCTATGGCAATCTATGTGCTTCTGCCCCCATTCACATACATCTCTTGTAGGCGAATCAATTCTCGTTTTGTGGACGATGTTACTAGCTGCAATGTAGACTTGAGGGGCTATGTCTCTGTGCGAAGTTTTTGCACATGCATGTTAGGACTAAGTGACGTTCGGTGGTCAATCTCACATTCCTCGCGTGCGCAAAACAAGACTGAGACGTCTTCACAGATAGTAGCAGTTGAGAAGACGACTGCCTAGCATGTTATGACTGTAACGTCGATTAATATACGCTCTTGTTACATCTAGTATTTGTAATCGACGATGGATTGTCTAGAGTTCAATGTAAATATTTCTGTTCATCTCTCTGTCTAATTCTCTACGCCTCATATCATTCTTCTGGACAACAATCTTGTATCCTCTAATGTAACATCTAAAATCGTGTCACTATGATATGCATACGGCTGATAATCTAGCCCCTGTCTCAGAGGAATCTCCATAGCGTATCTATATCTCGCGAGAGCTACTTATGATGAACACGCTCATCTCAAGATCTCCTGAATGTCTCGAGATATATAATTCGCCATACACCCTCTTGAATGTGTGTAGATACCGCCCAATCGGCCTCCCGCATCTCTCACGCGAGCACTCACTTTGGTGTGTATGAGGCCCCTCCCAATCTCATTCTTTAACCCCAGCTACCCCCCTCTCTTACTCCAATGTCACTAACAACTGCCTGAAGTAGCATATCTCTGCACCCGCGTCATCATCTACACACAACTAACGATGACATGCCCCTCCACACACACCCATCTGTCTTGCACTCGCGCGACGCGCGCGACCCCGCCTCTGGTTACGTTCAACGGCCGCTAGCGCTTAAGCTCGCTGCTCGTTGCTTTCAGATATGCCCATCATATCTATCACTGTACTACCATGCAGCGTTTCGCTCCTCCTGCCGGCAGAGCCACCTATAAAATCCATACATAGATTTCACTCATAGTACTGAGTATGGTTCATCTCTGAGCACGTCGCCTCCCTCTCTCACCACTACCACACCTCTGACTTCGTTGGCTGCTACATCCCACCTAGGCCTCCGGACCTCTGTGCCCGCAGAACTACTTTAACACATAAGCACATCTACTCTGCTCTCTTCCGCCGCTACTCTTCCCTCTTTGGGCTCAACTGGCTTTCCCTTCGCAGAGACTCCCAACACATCACCCAACCACAGTCACCACCCCACCACACCCACTCACCTCATGTAAGGGCCAGATTCTGTGCCAGTGTGAGACTGATTGTTGTCTATGGACAGACTCTCCAACCTCAGCTGTAGATTCTCTGCAGTTTCATCCAGAGTGATATGGGATTTGCTGCAATCTCTGATCAGTCTTTCCTTGTTTGAGATGAAAGTTTAGTGGGACGGCTGGGTCTTAGTAGATTTGCAGTGGTCGGTCTGCACTCTTCATTTCAATATGATCGCACTGCCATAGTGCTTCTTGGGATGCTTAAAGGCACCGCCGCAGATCAAAGGTTAAGCACCGGGTTGCGGAGGTTTGCTCTGCATCCCGGTGCTCGCAGGACATGCTCTGGGTTCGGGGATGTAGTTTAGTACAGCACCCAATCCAGTGCAGTTGCGGCACCCGGGCGCCGAAACCCCCTAAGTACACAGCGGACGCCAAAAGACGTCGCTGTAGTATGAATGCATCCCGCACTGGCTGATCGGCAAAAGACGGTTGCGCGGTCGTCTAAGGGGTTAAGTTTGGGAAATCTTTTTGTATCCAAATCTGGTTTTACTTCTCCACAACAGTATCACGGACCATGCATGATGGTTCCTTGGTATTCATTGATGCTCTAGCGCTTTAAACAGAAAACTTGAGGCATATATCACAGAGCAGGTGTATTTATACTTGACTTGATTTACACATGGTGCGATTATAGATATATTCATTCACATCATTAGGACAACATTGGTTTATTCAGAGAACTCTCATGACTTTCTGGAGTTGAGTCTTGCTACACTGAAAGTAAAGGGGCTGATTAATATTGCACGCCCCACTTTTCAGTTTTTTATTTTTTACAGTAAATTTCGTTCCACTTCACAATTGTGTCCCACTTGTTGATTCGTCACAAAAAATAAAAATGTTATATCTTTATGTTTGAAGCCTGAAATGTGGCCAAAGGTTGAAAAGTTCAAGGGGGCCGAATACTTTCGCAATGCACTGTATGTAAACCATTATCTCTCTTTTTTTCAGTGTGGTTGTACTTAGACATCAGGTCCATGATTGCATGATACTTTTCTTTCAATTGTGTTTTTAACTGTGCATAGCCCACAACAGATTTATTTTTTTTAACAAGTGACAAGTCTGAACACAAAATTCTGTTGGTTGTCTTGTGTTCTGTCTTTTAAAGTTTAAGCTAACTTTGGCCTACATTGTTTTCTAGATTCTCTTCTAAGCATTGCTTATCTTCACTCAAATCCTCCACGCTGGAATTTTTAGGACAAGTCAAGCAATCATCCACGCTTGTAGGAGACTGACTCAGTCTGCAATCTGAAACCTGAAACTGGATTCAGAAGATAAAGTGTAAACATAATATTCATTACATATTCAGAAAACCACAGGTTACATAGATTTTGCTGATTAACCCTTTCCCACCACAGTGATTTTGTTTATATTGCATTTGTTTTGTTTTTTCTCCCTGCCTTCCAAGACCCATACCTTTTTTGATTTTCCATCTACATGGTTGTGTTAGGGTTTGTTTTTTTGTGGAACAAAGTGTCCCTTGACATGACACCACTTACATACCATAAAATGTACTGGGAAACCAAAAAGAAATTCTCGGTAGGGTTTTGTTATAATAAGAGTTCACCGTTTGCAATAGATAACATGCTATCTGTATTTTGCAGGTTGGCATAATTTCAGTGACATCAAATGTTTAGAGTTTGTATTGTGTTTGTTTGTCTAAAAAAACAAAAAAACTCTCTCTCAAATCTACGTTGCAGCACAAATTTCTGTAACTTTTTTTTACTTTTCTATCCATGGACCTGAGTGAGGACTTATTTCAGGGCTTTTATGTTGATTTTATTGGTACCTTTTAGCAAATTTTTATTCACTTTTTGTTCCAATTTTTGGGAGATTTGAAATGACAAAAGCCCCTGCAATTTTGGCATCTTTTTTTTTCTAAAATGTTAACCATACAGTATAAGTAATGTTTTATTTCAACAGATCGGACTCTTATGGACGCAGTGATACCAATTACGTTGAACAAAAGGGTGTTCACTTGCTTGTACACAATAGTAATATATTGCATAACAGTGTTCCTCAATCATTTAGATGATGTGGTTCTGTTTACTGCAGCATCTAAGGGGCTCAAAGACTGAGATCAGCATTATTTCCAATCCCAGCAAACAGTGGCAGTTCCCATCTGTAGTTAACAGCCATTATCTGTGGAGTAAGGAGCAAGCTCAGCAAGGAAGCCTGTTCCATACTCACGTCTCAACATCATGACATAAATGTTCCATGTTGGGACAGGGTTAAACTTATTCAATGGCTTATTAACAGCTTCAGTACCACATTGCCTCTCTTGGAAAAGAAGCATCTAAAGAAAAACTATTTAAACAACTGATACGATTTGTGGCACTTTGATAAAAGACACTCAATCAATCACACTCCAACCTCTCCACCATGACCAAGACCAAAGAGATGTCTAAAAACACCAGGGACAGAACTGTAGACTTGCACAAGGCGGGATGGGCTACAGGACAATAGGCAAGCAGCTTGGTGAGAAGGCAACAACTGTTGGTGCAATTATTAGAAAATAGAGCTTTTTGATCTCAATTTCACTCACTGTGTTTGGAGTAAGCAGAAGGATGAGTACAACGCCAAGAAAAGCACCTCAACCATGAAGCATGGGGGTGGAAACATTGTACTTTGGGGGAGCTTTTCTGCAAAGGGGACAGGACGACTGCACCGTATTGAAGATTTTGGCCAACAACCTCCTTCCCTCAGTAAGAGCATTGAAGATGGGTTGTTGCTGGGTCTTCCAGCAGGAAAAAGACCCGAAACACACAGCCATGGCAACGGAGTGGCTCCATACGAAGCACTTCAAGGTACTGGAATGGCTTATCCCAGTGTAGCCCAGCAACAGCCCCAACATCTGAAAGATCTGGAGATCTGTATGGAGGAGTGGGCCATAATCCCAAATGCTGCAATGTATGCAACCTTTGTCAAGAACTACAGGAAACCCCCTGTAATTGCAAAAAATGGTTTCTGTACCAAATATTCAGTCACATTTTTCTATTGTATCAAATACTTATTTTATGCAATAAAATGCTAATTATTTAAATATCATATAATGTGATTTTCTGTCACTCACAGTTTAAGTGTACTTATTATAAAAATTACAGGCCTCCCTATTCTTTGTAGGTGGGAAAACATGCAAGTTCTCCAGTGTTTAAAATACTTATTTTCCCCACTGTATATATGTTACATCCATGAGAGAGATTAATGCCCTTTGTAACTGTTCTTAAAGGGGTTTACTCACCACACTGTTTCACTGAGTCACATAAAGTTTTACACAGTCTGTCTCCTCAGGCTGTGGGTGGTTCTATAGCAGAGATAAGCATATTTAGCTTATCTTTAAGAAGCTAAGAGGTGAGACTGGCGGTGCAGGAGATGTTATCTCTTCAGTAAACTAAAGGTACATGTGCTGTGAGGACTGAAAACAATGGCTTATCTGTAATCTTGTTAGAGATAATTAGTTTGCTGGGGTTGAGCCATTTGTCCATGGTGACTTCACTCTCTGATGTCTCAGCTAATCAGATAACAGAGTTATTGTTAGGGAACCAGGGAAACCTGCGTGCACTCAGAGTACATAAAATATCTTTTATCTCATGACAAGTTAAATCTATTGACCAATGTATTTAGAAAAAGCTTTCAATTACTTCTGCCTTCATTTTGAAAGCTAATCTTTGTAGTGAAAAAACCCCTTTAAAGGATTGAGCTAAAAATTAAGGCAATCAGAACGGCCAAATAAGGCATTTGAAAAATCGTTTTTTCAAATGTACATCCAAACGATGAGTAAAATGTACTTGTCGGACGACACGGTTTTCAACAAGTCTGTCATGTGGATTTTAGGTCGTTTTTCTTCCAGAGGAGTTACAGTCAGAAATGGAGTCCCGCTAGTGTCTATGGGGTTTTGGATGTGGATCTGCATCCAAAACATTTGTATGTCAATTTTGACACGGATCCGAATGTGCAAAGCTATAAAAGAATGAACATGTTCTAAGTTTCTTTTACTCTTAAAAATCGACCAACAAAATATGCTTTGTATGAACTTCATTTCAATTCAGAATACCCATGAAATACTTGTCATGTAGACATAGCTTTAACCAGATTAAGGGTATGTTTACACAGCTTATTTAGATGCTTATTTTTCAGCACCTACAACAGCATCAAAACATTGCCTGAAAAACGCTTCTTCAGAAGAGGTTTTAGTGCATTTCTTGACGAGATTTTCAACACTGTTTTCACCCGTACAAATTAATAGCTCGGGCAAAAACCACGTCGAAAACCACTCCAAAAACAAGCCATGTAACGCATCTAAAAACGCAATGTGGTTTTGGACGAAGTGAGGAAGCTCTCCATCTACTTCTATGGGGATTTTCAGCGCTGAAAACGCTTCAAGAATTGACGTCACTTCTTTTTCAGCACACAACGTAAAAACCTTGGCGTGTGTGAACTACAATGCTGTTTTACAAAGGAATCAATGAAGATTAACTAGGGGCGTTTTGGAGGCTTTTTTGATGCTGTTTTGGCAGCGGAAAACGCTCCAAAAACGGCGTCAAAATTAGCAGTGTGAACATACACTATTGCTTTCATAAAACCATAGTTCTTGATGAGTTTCAAACAGAAACCGTGTCATAGTACCCGCTACAATTGTTTCACATGGGGGCTCCTTGCCTTTGTCTTAAATTGCACATTTTGGTTTGTCTCCTATTAAATTACTTTATTCATTTTAGACACTTTTTACAGCTTTTTTTCAGCAAAAGGCACAGCCAGAAAGGGCGTGGTTTACAGTGCAAGAAAATGCAGCACAATTTTGGCTCATTTTTGACAGTGCAAAGTCAACCAAGTTATTATAAAAATAGAAACAAATTTTAACCTCTTAACGACCCTGGGCATATGAGTACGTCCCAGGGCTGCTAAGGGGCTTTGCAGGGGATCGCTAATCGCCGTTAACACCCGGCAGTAACAGCGCCGGCGGGTGGCTCCGCCCGCTGGCGCTGTTTAACCCCCATCAGACACCGCGGCAAAGATGGCCGCAGCGTCTGAATGAATGCCGATCGGTGCCGCGCACCGATCGTTACGGTTATCGGCATCAGCACAGCTACGCTGCGCCGATCCGACGACCGGACACGGTGGTGGGGAGCCCTGTGAAGGCTCCCGTCACTTACACTGGCCGGTTTGCCCCACTTCCGCCTGCAGACAGGAAGTGGGGAAACCGCCATCTTTGTACACCCTAATGCATTGCCTATGCAATGCATTAGGTTGTATTAACAATTGCGCCCCCTAGTGGTCAAGCACCATAGGGGGACTAAATGTTATAGTAAAAAAAAAAAAAAAAGTTTTAAAATACAAAAAAAAAGTATTAAACGTTCAAATCACCCCCCTTTCCCCATTTTACAAATAAAATCATTAAAATAATTAAAAAGTTACACATATTTGGTATCGCCGTGTCCAAAAAAGTCAGATCTATAAAAATATAACATCATTTATCCCGTAAAGCTGAACACCGTAGAAGAAAAAAAATTCCAAAACGCCAAAATTGCGTTTTTTGGTCATTTTATGTCACTCAAAAAATGGAATAAAAACGATCAAAAAAGTCGCATGCATTCCAAACTGCTAGCGATAAAAAGTACACTTTAGCCCGTACACTGACGTCCGTAGGTGTTAGTACAAAAAAGTTATTGGTCGCACAAAATGGCGCCGTGGCGCAAATTTCAAAAATAGAAAATGTTTGGAATTTTTTTACGGTACCAAAACATAACGGAAACCCTACATGTTTGGTATTGCCGGATGCATAACAACCTGTAGAATACACATAACACATTATATTTACCAAAGATTGAACGCCGTAAAAGCAAAACCCCGCAAACATGGCGAAAGTACTTTTTTTCACAATTTGTCCCACTTGGAATTTTTTTGCGGTTTCCCAGTATATTCTATAGTATAGTGAATAACACCATTGGAAAGTACATCATGTCCCGCAAAATAAAAGCCCTCATGTGTCTATGTAGGTGGAAAAATAAAAAAAGTTATGGCTTTCAGAAGGCGAGGAGGGAAAAACGAATGTGTCACCAAAAAAAAACGCCGGGTCCTTAAGGGGTTAAGAGATTAAATTGATCAAACTGCATGAGCCACTGTGATAAATCTGGTGGATACTTAGGATGCACGTTCTAAATTTACACCGTATACCTCAATGTCTATCAAAAACATTTTTACCTGTGGACAACCCAGAATAGGTTCACTTATAACAATGACTATATCTGAAGACTGAATTTTGTCTGTTGTCTTTGAGGTTTCTGCCATCCCAAGTTCGATTTTGTTTTTTAGATTCTTTTCTAAGTATTCTCCATCTCCTTTACTCCAATCTTCCATGCAGGAATTTTGAGGGCAAGTCATGAAATCATCTACACTCGTAACAGACTGACTCAACCTGTGATCTTTAACCTGGAACTGAAAGTATAATAAAAAGTGTAATCATAATATGAAGAAAATATTCTGAAAAGCACAAGCTATGTAGATTATATACGCAGAATATTTGATCAATGACTTATTGAATGTTGGATTACCATGTTGTCTCTCTTATAAAATTAAGCTACTTAAACTAAACCACATGAAGAAACAACACAATCTGCTTACTCCAAGATGTAATATGTATCAATACTATAGATCTGTTGAAAGTATGTAGAAAAAAAATACAAAATCATTTTTTAGTTAGAAGGATCACAAAAAAATAAATTGATCATAAGAGTCCTAATGCTAGACTAAAAAGTGATCAGCTATAATCTGCAGGGGATCCGGGTAGGAAGTAAAAGTGTGCCATGCAGTCCAACTCAGGGGAAATAAAGCATTAAATGGTGCCCACTGAACTCAAAGGACTGTTTAAGTAAAGGTTAGACACGTACATCCTTACGACAGAAACATGCTATCTGTAGCTATTCTTAATGGATTGAGTTGCCACATTAGGTATATAAAATAATGGGTTCCCTAAACCAGACACACCCTCTCATAAAAGCAAAACTCTTTATTGGTTGAAAATAGCAATATTATTTTATCTACAACATTTGCACAGTTTTGCCACTGTGTTTGCACCCAGTCTAGCCCTAAATTGCACCAAAATTTGGTGCCTCTTATGTTACTCATTGTTTTACCCCTTAAAAGGGGTTTTGCCAGGACGTGCCTTATCTGCTAAGAAGCAAATGTAAACAAGCCAATGAGCTGAGAAAGAGAGAGAGACAGACTGCCAGAGCAACTTGTGGATTCTGTATACAAAAGACAACACCTTTTCTCCACAGCAGCTTGAAAGCTTCTTCATCTTCTCTGTCATCAGATAAAGCAGGGATCTACTCAGATAATCACACTACAACTAGTGGATTCTGTATACAAAAAACAACATATTTCTACCCAGTGCCTTGAAAGCTTCTGCAGCTCAGTCTCATCAGATAAGAAGCTTTCTCTGCGCAAGCCCGGCCAGCAGCTCTTGTCAGGTCGTATCTAGTGCAAGCTTTTAAGTAACTAAGGGCAGGTAAGGCAGCCTGTAGCGCTCTCAGGCTGCACTTTTTGTAATCGCATATATTTAGAAAAGTGATTAAATACCAATTTTGGAGGATCCCACGTCAACATTACATCGTGGCAAAACCCCTTTAACGACCATCCATCAATGTCAGTCGGTGCAGGTTGTCTGTCTGCAGCTAAGTCTTTAGACATCGCCAGGTGTTAACATAAACCAAAATTTATCAAACACCATTAGTTAATGTGAAAAATGTGGTACATCCTTAGAATGCCTGGTCTCAGTTTGCACTGTTCACGTTTTAAATAGTATTGATAAAACTCTCCCATGATGTCAATTAAGTACATTTTTACCTGTGAACACTCCAGAATGGGTTCATTTATAACAATTACTATGTCCGAAGACTGGTTTTTGTCTGTTGTTTCTGAGTTTTCTATCATCTCAAGAGAAATATTAGTTTCAAGACTGCTTCCTAGGCATCCAACATCTTTACTCAAGTCCTCAACAAAAGAATTTCAGGACAACTCAAATTATCTAGGTTTGTAGTAGACGGACTCAGTCTGGGATTTTCAACCTGCTATTGACATAAGAAAACTTGTCATAATAATCTAAAATACAGATACTCTAAATTCTGCATCAAGTAAATTTAATACATATTACCGTTTCCCCAAAAATAAGACAGTGTTCTATATTAATTTTTGCTCTTAAAGACGTGCTAGGTCTTATTTTCAGGTGATGTCTTCTTTGTTCATGAACAAGAATTCACTTTTATTGTTGAACAAAAAAAATCAACATGTACTAATGTACTGTAGTCATGTCATCACAAACATCAGCATAACTAGCTAAACTCCATCAAGAATTTCTTGTGACTATTTCCATGTACAACAATCTATGGTACACTTACCGATCCCAGTATTTATGAACAAAAAGCGACATTTAGGCCTCGTTCACACGGCTTATTCTGGGACTGATTGGAGCCGTACTGCGCGCCGTATTTGCGCTGCAGTACGTCTCCAATCCGTCCCAGTAACTACAGTAATCCACAGTTCTCATAGAGAACTATGGATTCCGTCTCTCCTCCCCGCCCGGCGTATAAAGTGACATGCACATTATTTACGACGTGTACGTGCCGTAGATAATGACAGTCTATGGGTCCGGCGAGCCGCCGGCCCCCAGCCCCGCCCCCTGCCGGCGTAATTGCGGGGCAAAATCTGTCCCCGCAATTACGCCGGCAATAAGCTGTGTGAACAAGGCCTTATACAAAAACAGTCATGTCAAAAATAGTCATCTTCTGGAACATCATTATAACTCTCCAAACCCAGAATGTCATGGTCAATTTCTCGGGACATTTCTTTTAGAATCATTGGCCCCAATCTCTCATGTCTAGCAATAGCACTTTCCTTAAATGAGCACCACTTGTCCAGGTAGCTTCCCACACAAGGTAAGACATATATGCTAATATATGGTGTGGGAGGAGCTGTAGCAATGACTGCTACTAGGTGTTATTTTCAGGAGAGGCCTTATATTTTTAGGCTTGAGAAAAAATTGCACTAGGTCTTATTTTCAGGGGATGTGTTATTTTCGGGGAAGCAGGTGCTTCAGTCCCAGTGTCATACAATAAGCAACTTTGTATCTGGGTAATCTGAGATGTAACATTTTATTCTATACCAGTACCCTTTTACATGGGAATATAATAGGTGATGTTGACCATTTGGTAATGGAGCAAATTTAGTAAACTAGGAAAACAAGCAGCGAATTACTCGAGATTGTAATTGCTCAAAACTTAAATACCTGTGATACATCATGAAGAGAACCGTTATCATCTGAACAGAGCATTGTGTTCTCACATTTCAAAGAAAGTAATTCAAATTGGATTCCGAGGTCTGAAATCTCTTCATGTGTAACTTTTTTCTTCTCAACATATTTAAACTTGCTGTCATCTTGACCAGAGTTCATAGAGCAAATAGCATCACGAGAGTTCTGACCTCTTTGTATGTTACACTGAAAGTAGGAACTGTTCTGTAAGAAGAAAACATATGACCTATATTTCTTCCATTTGTTAATGTCTAAATTGTATTCTTTATGCAATGTGGAGAAAATTCATGGGTCATTTAAATAACACATTCACAAACCTAAAGTACTATATGTCTGTTGGTTTACATAGTTTATGCATGGCAAATGGAACCACAGTTTAAAACAGCTCCAGAAGAAGGGAAAGGAAACGCAGAGATCATAGGCAAATTTTATGTCTTTGTAGTCAGATACTTTTTTTAATGCATTGAAACTGATATCTAGGGTGTTTGGGAATATCATACTCCAACAGGGCTGTCAGAATGGAAATGATTCACTATATAAATACACGGTTCAGTCACATTATGATAACTGAATATCAGCACTGACAGCAGTTCAATTATGTTCCAGTATGGAAGGTGGCCAGTATAATACTTAGGAGTATTAGTCATGCTCTTCCAAACAATTCTAAGCCATTTGACATGTCGCATTGTCTTGCCTGAAGATCCCATCCACACTAGGGAAGAAAATCAGTATGTATCTGCAACGATGGAATCCTACTCAAAGAAGTTTAAGGTGCTTTCCACATGGATAAGTGGGCCCAGAAAATGCAACAAAAACATTCCCCAGACCATAAAGCTGCCATCACCATCTTGTGTTCTTCTAGCAATGGTTGCAGTGTGTTTGTTTTCCCAATGTTTTTCGCATGACACGCCAATGTTCATCTGTTTGATGGAGCAAAAAATTAGGACTCATTAGAGAAGGCAACTCTTCGCCAACCAGCAGAGGTCCAGTTCCAATACGGCATGAAACTGAAGCCGTTTCTGCCAAAGTAACTTCCTTAGCAGCGGTGGTCATCCATCTGCTTCAGGGCCTCAGACAAATTGGAGTTCACTGAACTGTTTTAGACACACATCTGGTAGCCCCCAGCTTCATTTTGGCGGTGAGCTGCTGCACCTTATCGTATTAATCCACTCTTGTGCACCTTCGTAGCCGACTTTCACTACTCACATCAATTGTATGTATTTTCCACGACTCCTATTCACTATGGTGCCATTTGTCCACTCATGGACCACTTTCACTACAGCAGCACGCACAAAGTTCACAAACTGCGCAGCTTTAGAAATAGTGCCTCCCTTACAATAAATCTTAGTCTGAAAGTCAATAATCATTTTTTGACTGCAACAAGTGGTATATGTGAAGACCGCTTATTGCACATCTTATATATCCACCAAGACAGCTCACATGACTTCCTTAATAAACTATGTTCTGCTGCTGTTGAAAGTAGGAAGTGGTCATATAAAGTGACTCAACTAAAAAAAGTAGTCTATGTAAAATAACATAGATATACATTCTGGAGTGACTGGGGGAAAGAAAAAGAATTATACTGCCTCTAAGAAAGCCACAGTTTAAAAGAAGGGGGGAAAAAGAAAAAAAAAAAAAAGAAGAGGCTATCCTTGGGCTAGCCAGACAACTGTCACCGAAGCACTTTTCAGGTGATATTTTTTCAGAACACATTCATTTAGAGAGACACGGTGTGGCTAGAAATTTGCCCAAAAGGCCATTAAGCTTTATAAAATGAAGGCTGGGTTATTTTTTACTATCTGTAGGATTTTTCTTCCAAAAAGCCTTGCTGTCAGAGCAATGTATTCGGAGAACTCCATGATGTGCCTAAGCAAATCTGTTTAGTATCATCATAGCATTTTTCTCTGCCGCAAAACTAGTAGTGTATCCATTATTTAAGTTAAGACTGATGGTTAACCTGAAATACCTTTCCATCTTAAATCACCAAGATAAGGTGCACAGAACCAGTGCTATCTGTGGTAAAGCTGTGATACCAAAAGGCATTTCTTTTTACCTATGGATTTCTTATATTGCAAGATCACATGTACAAACATTTTGGAGGCAAACCTACAGGCTAGTCAAGTATTAGGGTCCTCATTTTCCGCTTCTGTTTTCTAGGAGATAATACACATCTTGGATGACACTGACATATTACATGAGTGCACAACAGCCATGCAGAATGCATTTAGGTCACATCTAGAAAGATTTGGATTTACTGTATTTTCTCCCCTTTAGTGAAAACACATCATGTCCACGTTGTTAGCTTAAACTTTTTCTTCACCCCTGTGAATAATACTAGAATAGCGTTGCAGCACACTGCAGGTTTATTTGAGAGCTATATCCAAAGCAAGGAGTTGTCCCTTAATGCTGAAAGCTTTGCATGCTTTCTCTGTTAAGCATTATCCCTGCTACATTCAACATGGCTTTTTATGTAGCACTTAAACTGGCCCCAGTATACACTTTGTCAGCAACTGGATTGTGGTTAGAGGTGGCTGCTGAATGATACTAATCACTTAAATTACATTAAAGTGATGCAAAACCATTGACATAGCAAGGACTGCAATGACAAGCAGATGTCAGTCTTAATTGGTGAGGCATCTATGGTTGGAAAAAAAATAGGATTAGCAAAAAAAACATGTCAGAGTTCTAGAGATGAAACGTTGAAAGAGGTTGTTCCACATTGTACAGATGTCATATCCAAATTTCAGCCACCATGCCAATGCTAGTTGTTTACTGTGCTGACAGGACTTTCTAGGTTTGGTGAGAAGGCCTAGATAGCAAAATCCCATGTGATCTGGTAGATATTCCATTCGCAAGGTTTGCATTTAGCACTTTGAATTGAATAACCTTCATACAATTTAACATATTTCTCAACATTATGTCTTTATTTTGTCTTAATTAATACATACATTACACACAAAAGAAACAAATTACACTTTGGTTTAGGACTTTTCTACAACTCTTATCAAAAACATTAATACAAGCCTAATGTACAGCTCTGTTGATATCTGCATTCACATTTCCATTCTTCTGTTCTGTCATACCAGAAAAACAAAAATTCGTTGTAATGCTGGATCCATCACATGATGGGTGCCAAAGAACTCTGACAGACGGTATTAACTTTAATAAATCTTCAGAGATTTGTCATATTTGCCATTTTTGAAAAAAAAACCAGATAAATGTATTAGAAACTGTGAATGCAGATGTGAGCAGAGCCTTACAAAGTTTAGTGATATTCTCTTTATAGCTTCTTACGATGTTCTGGCAAGTGTCTCTCCAAAAAAAAAAAAAATCAGGACAGATGTTCAAAACAATTACAGAGTGAGTTATTCTTTACAATATTTCTTTAAATTTAATTATCGAAATATTGTACTGATTTCACCCTTTATTAAAAACTGACTAGTTGTCATTTACAAAAAAAAAACAAAAACAAAAAAATTGCATATTCAAACCAAAGTGGCTGCCCTGGAATGGAAAAAAAAAAGTCTTTTTTTCAGAACTAAGCTAAGCTACACTACCCGATTCAGTTCATGTACAAAAGTAGCGCTGACCAATTTTTCAAATCTCAGACAACCCCCTTAAATAAAGCATCTAATGGTAGTAGAGCTTAACTCACAGTGGCAAACAATTATGTAAAATGTATTCAAAATTCTCGATTTTACAGTCAATAACAGATGCCAGCATCGGAGTTGACATAATAAATTTTATCCAATACAACAGTTGTACAATGTGCTAAGACATGATCGTATAAAGGAATATGTAAAAATGAAGTTAGAATACATCCTTTTCACATTTTTATTTTCTCATGATTACCATAAAGACCGTACACGTTGAAACTACAACATTTTACTTACAAAAAAAAAGAAATGCCATTTCCTTCTTGTAATGGTAGATGTCGTCGTGTATGCTGCACAAGTACACAATTCCACATAAAACACTGCCTAGTTTTGCCAAATCTTTTTCAAAGCACAAACCACGAGTGAACGCTAAAAGATAGAGAACTACTGCTTGTTTTTTTTCCCCACCATTTTACATCCAACCGCACTTTTGGCTAAAAAGAAACAAACAAATGTGCAAGAACCACCTTTATGGGTAGCTACTTTGCTGTACATATCTACAAATAACCAATGTTGCTTGTATCTCCACTTCATGGAAGGCAGGGCAAGCAGAAATGTACTAAGAAACCCAGATACTGGGGTTTTACAAACAAGCTTTCCAAAGAAGACATTAATCCATTAAATCATACAATAACACATCATATTTTATAGCTGATGCAGTGGTCATTTTTTCATCTTCATATCGGCTTCAATTGCACAACGGCGGCCTCTCGTGCCTCCATCCTGTAGTAGAAGAAACAAAAATAAAAAACACAAAAAGTAAAAAAGACAAGCATGAATGATGAAATACCCTACAGTATATCTAAGAGACCAGACAACTCTGGAAGAGCTAGAGCTTTAGGCTTCGCACTGAGATATAGTTTGGAAAAGTCACATACCTGTAACACTAAGCAGTGACCTTCTGCCTTCTTATCCTAGTGCTGTTCTAACCCTGTTACATTTCAAAGCTCTGTACTGTTGCTCTTACTGAATACACACTACACTGTGGAATAAATACATCTTTATTACCATGCACTAAATATCAAATAATGTAACCTCGCTGTTTTGGCCGTGGACGGATTTTACATACATAAATATCAGTTTGAAAGACAGAAAGAAGCACTAAGGAAGCAATGGACAGGAGACACAGAGCGGACAGTAATAACATTTAACAAAGTACATTGATTACATTGCCAAACAGCTGTAATGGACAAATGGAGGGTGTTCAAACACATATCCTCCAATACAATGCAGCTATTCAATACTTACAAAGAGAGAGAGAAGGAAGGCAGGAGAGCCCATGGGGACACTGTCCTGTTAGAGGACAAACAGAAAAACAGGTCAGATTCCAAGGAGACTCTCCTCCGACACAAGACATTAAGAAGCTGGCAACACAAAAGCAAAAGAGCAGGGACCTTGACAATGGTCCCATAGAGGTGGAGGATTCTTGAATATTGGCACAGGAGACTTATGTGAAATATATAAGTATAGATAATGCAAGTCTTTAGCTCAAAAATCTAGTACTGGCTTCTCTTGTTACTCACAAGGATGACAAAACACATTCTAGCTAAGAAATTCTCACTCATGAAACTTAAAACTATAAGGCCATGTTCACACGGCTTATTCTGGGACGTATTTCAGCCCGTAATTTGCGCTGTACTGCGCGAATTACGGGCTGAAATACATCCCCAGTCATTACAGTAATCCACAGTTCTCAGAGGCATAATTGCGGGGCGAAATACATCCCGCAATTAAGCCGTGTGAACATAGCCTAATACTGACTAAGCTCATTGTGAAGGGAACCCGTCAGGTGGTTTATGCTATCCTATCAGAGCAGAATGCGGAATAGGGGGAAGGCGGAGCTCTGGGATGTCTAGGTTTAAATACCGTATATACGCGAGTATATGCTGAGTTTTTCAGCACAAAAAATGTGCTGAAAAATTCGTCCTCGGCTTATACGCGAGTCACTGACACCGCTGTGATGGCCCGTGTGCCGGCAGAGACACTTCTGTTATATGCGACTCCTCATGGAGCACAGATAGCAGAATCAAAAGTAAGCAGACAGCGTCCAGGCGCTGCCGGCGATCTCTTCACCTGTATGCGACTCCTCGGGGAGCGCATGCAGATGAAGATACCGCTGCAGAGCATAGAGCGAGCGCTCCCTGCTCTGCAGTGGACTCCAGACGGCCGCAGACTGTATCCAAAACAGGCAGCGTGCTATGTCATCACGCTGCCTGTGCCAGAAGACGTAGTGCCTGGGAGTCTGAGCAGCGAGGGAGTGAGGTAAGTACTTGTATTTTTTTTTTTTACAACCCTGTCTATACCTGCCTATAACCTGCCTATGGGGACATATACCTGCCTATAACCGGCCTAAAGGGACATATACCTGCCTATAGGGACATATACCTACCTATAACCTGCCTATAGGGACATATAAAGCCTTTACCATTGCCTGTATTACGCTATTTTTATCCTTATGCACGAAGATTGAAATAATAAAGAAACGGCTTTTATACCTTTCAAGTAAGTGCTTCTTTGCAAGTTTACTACTATAGGGACATATACCTGCCTATTACCTGACTATGAGGGACATATACCTTTCTATACCTGCCTATAACTGCCTATGGGAGACATACCTGCCTATAACCTGACTATGGGAACATATACCTGCCTATGAGACATTAAACTGCCTATACCTACCTATGTAATTTTATTGGTATCCATTTTTAATTTTTAAATTTACCAGTAGCCGCTGCATTTTCCACCCTAGGCTTAGGCCTCGTTCACACGGCTTATTCTGCCGCGGATTGGCGCCGTACTGCGCACCGGATTTGCACAGCAGTACGGCGCCAATCCCCGGCAGCAAATACGGTAATCCACAGCTCTCATAGAGAACAGTGGAATCCGTCGCTCCTCCCCGCTCGGCGAATCCGCCGCGGGGGGAGAAAGTGACATGCACATTATTTACGGTGCGGATGCGCCGTAAACAATGCATTGTCTATGGGGCCAAGAGCGGCGCCCCCGCCGCGCTCCGGCCCCGCCCCCATCCCGCCCCTTATTCACGGCGGATTTGTGAGCTCAATACAGCTCACAAATCCGTCGGGAATAAGCCGTGTGAACACGGCCTTATACTCGAGACAATAAGTTTTCCCAGTTTTTTGTTACAAAAAATAGGTGCCTCGGCTTATACTCGAGTATATACGGTAATTTCTAAGTTTAAAAAAAATAAAAAGAAAGTGAAAATTCTAATTACTCAGCACTCATACAGACTGCTATGTACACACCCTAATTCAGGGAAAGCTGTCAACCATGGTATGTGGGCGGGGTAAGCAGGACTCTCACTGTCTCTTAGTCCAACTAATATTTTCTCTGCTTTTTTTTTTTTTTTTTTTATATATATAACTATTTTATTAAAGATTTTCACAATTATTTTCACTAAACAAAAGCAAAAGAAACTAGACATACAATGCAAATGTCATAATGATAATTATTAAGGCAAGGCATTGCATAGCAGTCAAATCAACAACTCTGGCAGCTGTCCTAGAGAATGAGACAGTACCCTAAGAAGGATTTACACCTATGTATGTTCAACAGCGTAGTTAATGATAACACAAGTGTACCAAACGCACTTGTTAAGAAAACAATATTGGGAATAATGTAGAGATATAAAGACAACCGTTTTTATTTTCTCTGCTTTTTACGCAGAAATCTTGCCCCAAATAATATAAACCTATAAATCACAGAGCTCAGCTTCTTTCCCTCTATAATAACCACCCAGCATATTCACTATATTACTCATAGTTTAGGGATTTGAAGTTTTTTAAAATCTTTAATATACCTATACAACACAATTTATTTAATTTAATGGGAGATCACAGTTTTTCAAAAAAGGGCTCCCCAGGCACCATTAAATTGTGTTTTCAGAACCATTATTTTAAGTTTAACTTTGTTTTATATCTAAATACATTTGAGAAACAAATTGTAGCAAAAATATTAAAAAACACAATATAAATTTAATAAAAACAAACATCTAATTTTTTACATAAACACACGTGCAGTCCTTTAATATCCTTGATACTACAGTTAAAGCCATTTTATGCATTACTCTTTACTCTAGCTGCTGTCTTGTTCCTAACAGGAATGGGACTAAAAGCTATAAAATATGCAATATTTGGGGTTTTTTTTATTTTAATTTACTTAATTTCACCCCCCCCTCACAAAAACAAAAAAAAACAACAACAAAATATGCTCCCGACCAATGCTATGTTCAGAACGGAGAGGTTTGGGGGCTTGTTCTGGAAATAGGGGCAAGTTACAGAGCTGGGGCGCGCTCTAATCAGACATTGATGGCATATCCTAGTGATATGCCAGCAATGTCTATAGCGAGAGAAACCCTTTAATGAATGGTGATAGTTTCATTTGGACAAACTATTCCACTAAATAAAATCAGAACACAGACATTTTAATATTCAGGGGAAAAAAACAAACCGTCAGTGTTGGGCAAAGCAAATCTGTGCAGTTATAAAGTGAAACAGATTATTGGATGTACTGCTGCACAGCCGGGGAGATCTACCATTTAGAAGAAGCAGAAGAGAAGCAGGATACAACCCAATGATGGGTTATAGCTGGATTTGCGGTCACTGAGCTTTCCAAAAAATACAGTTAATAGAGACACTCTTTAGGGTATGTTAACTAGTAAAATGATTTTCTAATCCATACAAATAAGATTACCTTTTCAGAGGCATCCTGCTTGCGTGTGGAATCTCTGCCCCTCAGACTTTTGGCGCTGATTCCCGATTCAGATGTCTGCATAATCAACTGTGTGGCTAGAAATTGCTATCAAATGTTATGCAGACAAGTGTTGAAAAGAAGAAAAAAAATACACTATGAAAATGTTGTATGTAAGAGCATCTAAACATTGATAATTAAACAAAAAGGTAGTAAGCATGCTTCTTTTAGTTAAGCATGCTAGTAGATATACCTGAATTTGTTCCAGCACATCACGTTGCATCTCTACTGCCATATGATAGACATCGTGATCAGAACTGTTATACATTACAGCATTTTGGAACATAAGCATAATGTCTCTCTGGAATTCTGCTGTACTTCGAATCAAGCCAGTCTCAATGTTTTTCTTTATAGTAGACAGATCCATAGGCCTTGAAATAAAAAGGTTGCATAAAGAACTGCAACAAATTATGCTTAATATGTCAAAATAATACATAATTAATTGCTTGAGCAAGAAATCACTAGTGAAAAAATATCCAAATCTCAACCCACCTAAGACGATGACAGCCTGAGCCCCTACCTCAAATCTTTGTTTATTATGTATTAGAGATATATACACATACAGTGCCTTGCGAAAGTATTTGGCCCCCTTGAACTTTTCAACCTTTTGCCACATTTCAGGCTTCAAACAAAGATATAAAAATTTTTATTTTTTGTGAAGAATCAACAAGTGGGACACAATTGTGAAGTGAAACGAATTTTATTGGATATTTTAAACTTTTGTAAAAAAAAAATAAAAAACTGAAAAGTGGGCGTGCAATATTATTTGCCCCCTTAAGTTAATACTTTTTAGCGCCACCTTTTGTTGCGATTACAGCTTCAAGTCGCTTGGGGTATGTCTCTATCAGTTTTGCACATCGTAGGACTGAAAATTCTTGCCCATTCTTCCCTTGGCGCACAGCTGGAGCTCAGGAGGTTGGATGGAGAGCGTTTGTGAACAGCAGTTTTCAGCTCTTTCCACAGATTCTCGATTGGATTCAGGTTTGGACTGTGACTTGGCCATTCTAACACCTGTATACGTTTATTTGTGAACCATTCCATTGTAGATTTTGCTTCATGTTTGGGATCATTGTCTTCTCCTTGTTTGAGATGAAAGTTTAGAGGGACGGCCGGGTCCTGGTAGATTTGCAGTGGTCTGATACTTCTCCCATTTCAATATGATCGCTTGCACAATGCTCCTTGGGATGTTTAAAGTTTGGGAAATCTTTTTGTATCCAAATCCGGCTTTAAGCTTCTCCACAACAGTATCACAGACCTGCCTGGTGTGTTCTCTGGTCTTCATGATGCTCTCTGCGCTTTAAACAGAACCCTGAGACTATCACAGAGCAGGTACATTTATACGGAGACTTGATTACACACAGGTGAATTATATTTATCATCAGTCATTTAGGACAACATTGGATCATTCAGAGATCCTCACAACTTCTGGAGTGAGTTTGCTGCACTGAAAGTAAAGGGGCTGAATAATTTTGCACACCCCACTTTTCAGTTTTTAATTTTTTACAAAAGTTTGAAATATCCAATAAAGTTCGTTCCACTTCAAAATTGTGTCCCACTTGTTGATTCTTTACAAAAAAATGTAAATTTTATATATCTTTAGGTTTGATAAGGTTGAAAAGTTCAAAGGTGCCGAATATTTTCGCAAGGCACTGTAAGTATATCATCTCACAATTACACAACATATATAATTATAATATATATATATATATAACATATATATATATATATATAATATATAAAATATTTACACATACACACACACAAGATCTAGATAGATAGAGATAGATAGATAATATAATATATAAAATAAAAGAATTAAGGTTTTATACACATGAATGACAAAAAACAAACAAACAAAAAAAACACTACACTGGACTAGTCATTACCTCTGCACAATACTATGATAACCCGGTGCAATGTCATCTGTTACAGGCTGAAGAAAGACATTGGCGTATCTGGACAGAAAGGGGGAAAAAAAAAGTAATATTATTCAGTTAAACCAATGTTATATGGGAATTTTCATTATTCAAAGAATAAGAATTCATCACCCTGACCCAGTCCAGTCGTTCAATGTAATTTAATAAATTGCAGATGATAATCACAGTGGACTTTTGTCAGCATGTATCAATTAAAAAGGTTTTCATCATCATCACAACCTATTACCTACCCATCAGTTAAGTGATACATGTCTAATCAGTAGGGCTTCAACCACTGAGACCACTTCCATAATCAGAACTGGGGTTCTCTTGCTTTCCTCAGTATCTACAGCTTGTGTGAGCTGTCCCATTGCTTTTGTACCGCCTCTCCCCCACCCCCCTCGCTGCTGTTACCTCTGTGGCTGAGGTTATGTTCAAGCTGCATATTTTTTTCATATGGAAAAACTATGTTGTGTAATATTTGTGTCAGACATAAAAGTAATCTTTATCATGTGGATTTTATCACTTCCTGACACTTCCATCCTAATTACTTGCAGAAGAAGTGACAGGAACCTAAACTATTTATATGCTGTCAATTTAGAATCTGCATTGGTAAAAATACATGTCCAAAAAAACACTCCAGTTCTTTGGGGCTTGTTCACAGCTCAATGGCTGAACTAGCATGAAACCAGTAGCTAGCAACTCTGCCATTTATGCTGACTGGGAAAAAGATCACAGGTGCAGCTAATTGCTAGAGCAAGATGAAAAACTGCACACCAACTTTAACACCTATTCACACCAGCATGCAGAAAAGCCGCAGTATAATGCATGGGGAGATTGCACAGATGCAAAGTTACCAATGAAACAATAACTCATACAACCTCAGTGCATGGTGGGGGTGTTTGCCGGTACTACAATTGCATATAATAAGGCGATACAAAAGTGTGCCATAAATATAGATACGTGTGGTACACCATGCTGGCTTACAACCTATTAGTGACACCCATACTATTAGACCAGGCGGGCTGCCCAGCATTTTCTAAGTGTCCAACACAACACTGGCACACTCTGCTCCCCAGCACTGTTGGGCAAATATAAAAGGACATACTGGAAAAATATTAAATATGAGGTATTAGTTGGTAATGGGGCCCCCATAACACAAGCTCACAAGCCTCTTCACGGCTCCTCATGTCTTGTGAGTCCCTACACGAACAATTTTACAGGAAAAGAAAAAAAAATTCTGTTAAAAAAACTATGAAACATATTCCCATTGAAAACAATGAGACATTTTAGTGACTTTTTCTATGTGTATTTTGGGTGTGTAAAGCGTGTGATTTACATTCCAAAATACAGGTAAAAAACAGCATGTGTTTATAGCCTAACAGAGAATAGAGGGAAAGAGTGGCAAGCCTGTCAGGAGTAGATTTATCCAAGATCCAGCAGTAGCAGATAGTTGACGACCTTATGCAAACTCCACAGCAAAATGGCATTGAATTGGTAATGAAAAGTATTTAGTAAGGAGCTTAATTTTGCATTTTGGAGCCAAATAGTAAAAAAGAAAAGAAATTAAAACTAGTCTTTTAGGAAGACAGTTTGAAGCAGCAATCTCAAACTTGTTTTATGTAGTAAGACAAAGACATCAAATCTATAAAGATCATATAACAGACGACAGACCTGTGATTGGCTGCTGCTCTCCACACCAACATTATGGCCTTTTTCCAAATTTTCTGCGCTTGTATTGCCTCTTGATCTTCACTGCAGACTGAACTGAAATTATAGTGACATGTGACAGACCGAATAAAATCTCATCTGCCAAAATGATCCCCCGTAGACATTCAACCAGATACACAAGTTACTTACAACTGGGAAGATGCTGGACTGCTGGGAATAGAATCAGCAAGTGTATGAGATTGAAGCTGAGCATTATGAATACTGAACCCATCATCGCTCTCACTGATTGGAGGTTCGTTATCCATTTCAGACAGATATTCCTCACCCGCTTCTTCTTCTTTGGGCTCTTCAGGACTGCCAACCTCACTTGTGACATCCTCCTCTTCCTCTTCTTCCTCTCCTTGAGAGTCCTGGATAAAAGTATTCACGTAAGTTGCCTTCCATATATTAGGGAACATCTTAAAGAATTTTTAAATAATGTAGGGCCAGACAATCACTATACCTTATTTTGATTGGCAGCTAGAGGTTCTGATTTAATTGGGTCTGAAAGAGAACAATAAACATTTGTATAGTAAATCACATAGCCATCTGGGCAATTACGCTGTTCTAAACCAGATAAAACCCCAAGCCTAAACATTGCTATTGCTTTCAGTGCGCACCAGTTAGGGATGGACTCTCCTCGGATGGTACCCCTTTTCCTTCTTCGTTAGAAAAAGCCTCACTCTGAGAAGTTTCACATTGCGTGTCCTTGAGGAAAAAGAAAAAAAAAACATTAATTTTCCAGTTATGATTACCATCTATCTAACTAAAATATACACTGAACCTTCTGAAATGTACCTCTGTTTTCACATTGTGATCAGTAGCTTCCTCCTCTTCTTTAACCGATTCTTTAACGCTAGTTTCACTTAGCTCTTCTTCAAGGGATTCAAGCTGAAAAGTTGAGTGAGAGGTCAAAGCTGCCCCCTCTGTCTGGGTCGGTTCCACCTCTGGTTCAGAAGGTTCTGGTTTTATATCACTCAGCTCCATAATATTCATTATTGCATCTGTATCCTTGGGCCCTGGAATAAGAGACTTGGGAAGCGTCTCTTGTTTCACTGTGTGTTCCTGAACAGCCTGATCCCAGGGCCCACCAAGGGCTTGGGGGTCATCATTCTCTTCGCAAAACGAAAGGGCTGCCTCAACGGCTGCAACATCCAGCACCTCAGGGTGGTCATCAACCTGTTCAGAGAAAACATATTTGATTACAAAGCAATATTAACATTGAATCTATTAGTTTCCTAGCTACCACATGTTTGACTTGAAAAGAGTTGAATAATTGAAGGGGTAGTCCCATTATGGGAAATTCTCTTCGTTGGCTGCTCGGTGCTAGCTGCGGTCCAGCCCCGCATTTAAATGAGGGCGGTGCTAGCACCATCCTCCTCATTCACTTCTATGGGAGTTCAGAGTATAGCCAGGTGTGTGCTTTCAACTATACTTGGAACTCCCATAGAATTGAATGAGGACGGCACTAGCGCCACCCTCCTCATTCAAATGAAGGCCAGATCGCACCGGACAAATGGCCAGAGAAGAGAATTTCTCGTAATGGGACTACCCCTTTAAGGACTATAGTCGAGGCCTTTCTTCCGGAGCTGCTTTGCAGAACTGTTGTGGCATTTTGAAAATTAAACATGCTATACAGTATCTCACAAAAATGGAGTACACCCCTCACATGTAAATATTGTATTCTCTCTTTTCATGGGACAACACTGAAGACTCTTTACATTGCATCAAAGTAGTCAGTGTACAGCTTGTATAACAGTGTTAATTTTGTGTGCCATCAAAATAACTCCGCACGCAGCTATCAATGTCTACCCCACTGTCAACAAAAGTGAGTACACCCCTAAGTAAAAATGGACAAATTGCGCCCCCAAAAAATCTATACTTTGTGTGGCCAACATTTTCCAGCAACGCCTCAACTCTCTTAGACATGGAGTTCACTAGAGCTTCACATGCTGCCTCTGCAACCCTCTTCCATGATGACACAACAGAGCTGGTGGATGTTAGAGACCGTCGCTCCTCCACCTTCCATTTGAGGATGCCCCACAGATGCTCAGTATGGTTTAGGTCTGGAGACATGCTTGACCAGTCCAGCACCTTTACCTTCATTTTCTTTAGCAAGGCAGTGGTTGTCACAGAACATGTTGGCATTCATGGTCCCCTCAATGAACTATAGCCCCCCAAAGCTGGCAACACTCATGCAGCCCCAAACCATGATACTCAAACCACCATGCTTGACTGCAGGAAAGACATACTTGTCCTTGTACTCCTCACCTGATTGCCACCACACATGATTGACAATATCTGAACCATTTAAGTTTATATTTGTCTCATCAGACCATAGCACATGGTTCCAGTAATCCATGTCCTTAGTGTTCTTATCTTCAGCAAACTGTTTGCGGGCTTTCTTGTGCATCATCTTTAGAAAGGATTCCTTCGGACTTCCGGTTCCGGCGCGCATATGAAGAGGAGGTGAGGAGTGAGGCTCCGGTCTGAGCTCCCGGTAATCCAGCCCCCCGCACAAAATTACCGATCACGGCCGGCGGCATTGAGTGTCGGCATCCCCTGCATCGCTCCGGTGTAAAGAGCGGGCACTATAACCAGCGCGGGGAGGCACAGGAGACCGTATACTCCCGCATACAGCGCAACAGCATGGCGGGCAAGATGGCG
Source organism: Phyllomedusa bahiana (assembly GCA_025379985.1). Classification (NCBI taxonomy): domain Eukaryota; kingdom Metazoa; phylum Chordata; class Amphibia; order Anura; family Hylidae; genus Phyllomedusa; species Phyllomedusa bahiana. Next base: position 49,309 of record JAODAL010008631.1, on the reverse strand, counting down.
GCCGAGACTCCGCGCGCGACAAGGAGCAGCAGAAATCTGCAGCCAGTAGCCCAGGGAGCAATGGAGGAGGAGGCAGACATATTGGGGACTGAGGTAACACCAGGACTGACATGGAGCTGCGACGATCTGGCAGCCAAGGTGGCTAAACTAATAACCCCGGCAATAACAGCAGCACTAGAGGAGACAGTAACAAAGTCAGTCACTGCCACGGTCTCCACCACACTATCTGCCCTGCAGGCAGAAGTCGAATCTCAGGCTGCTAAACCTTTAAAGAATACAAAAAAAGGTTTCAGTTTGTGGGGGAAAGGGACGATTTTGGGGTGGGTCCAGGACTCCATGCTAAAATTGCTGACAAAAAAGTTTTTAAATTGAGCCCTAAAATAAAAGGACTTGGAGAATCGCTCAAACGCAATAATTTGCTTTAAAAATATTATTTCCCCGAAAGCAAAAAACCCTCACGCGGGCCGAAACTGTTTTCCGAGACAAAAACCCTTGGTTTTGCTTGTTTGGGACAAACATTTAAAAGTTTAAAGGGCCACAGAATGGGGCCCCTCCTTGGTCAGGGGCTTCGGGACAGGGGTTTAAAGGGAAAGGCCCCGAGACCAGTAAAAAGTGAAATCCCTTTGGATTTTTGCCGAGAAAACACTTTTTTCCCTTGAAAAGTTTAAATGGGAAAAAAAGGGGAAACCGGGTTTTTCATATGAGGGTGGTTTTTAAACAAATATTTGCAAAAAAATTCTGTTGAAGTTTCAAAAAAAGCGCCCCTTAAAAGGGACATATGTCGGGGTATTAGACAAAACCCGGTAAAATTTTGGGGCTCCAATCCCCGGGAAAGTTTTAAAAAATTTTTTTCCCCACAACCAAAACCCAATTACTTGCAGCAACCTGGAAGAAGCAAAAAAAAACCCCTTCAGTCTTTTTTAAAATTCCTAAAAAACCCCCAAGAGGGAGGAGAGAAGGGGGAGGGGACTTAAATGAGATTTTGGACTCCCTCGCCTTTTGGGGGGAACCATCCCAACCTCCAAACAAAAGGGACTCGGGAGAAACCTACCAACTGAGAACCGCGTAAAAGGGAAGGGGGGTTTTCCCCCTTTTTTTTGGGGCCAAGTAAAAACCCAAAGTGTTGCAAAAATTTTGGAATGAAATGGTGCACAAACGTTTTTTAAAAACTTTGCATCGTGGTTTTAATGACTTCTTTTTTCTTTTCGTTTTGAAACATTTTTTTAAGGAAAGTGAAATTATTTGGGACTAAAGAGGGGTAAAACCCATAACAAATTTTAAACGGAAGAGGGATTTAAGGGAACCGGGAAGGGGAAAACAACAAAAATGAATAAAAAGGGGAGAAAAGTATTTAGGAAAAGTTGTTTTTTTTTTTCCAAATGCAAAAAAAGTGAAGCCCCACGATGGGGAAAAAAGGGGGGAAGGAGAGGGAGGGAAAGAGGGGTGGGGTAATTCCCCCAAACTTTCGGAATTTTTAAAGTATATGTTCAAACCGTGTGCATCAAAACCCTTTTCCGGTTTTTAAAATATCAAACTAAAAGATCCAAAATGGTAAAAATTTTTAAGCGGGAAAGAAAAAAGGATTAGGGTTCCCCTCATAAGAGGAATAGGGTTTTTGGGCATCTTAAGAAGCAAAATTTGTGGAAATAGCCCAAATTAAAAAAAAAAACACACCTGGAAGAGGCAGACTTTAGGCAATGCAAAAAAAAATGGGGGGGGGAATTTAGGGGTTTCCCGCCAGCAGGGAGGGGAAATCGGATTGGTAATTCTTTTTGCATAACCATGGGGAAAATGCAAACTAGTCTTCAAATTAATGGTTTAAGAGGGGAAAATGGATTAATGGGACAAATTTTACCCGGCGGGGATAATTATATATACAATAATATTTTTCCTAAAAAAAAGGGAAACAGGGAAATTTTTCGATAACCAAAGAAAAATTAAATTTTAAAAGGGAAAACAATAACAATATCCTTCTTGGGGGGTTTTTTAATAAAGGGAAATTTTAACAACGCAAAAATAGGAAGAGAGGGGTTTCACAATTGAGGCTAGGGAAAAAGAGGCCGTCCTTGCTAAAGGGGGAAATTTGTGAAAATACTCAAATTTTTAAAATATTTTGGAGTTTGGGCATAATCCAAACGGAAAGACATTTTACTAAATTTTCTCCCTTTGCGAGGCAATTTTGGGTTCTCGCTTTGGGATTACTTTGGCCCCACAATCACAGGGTTTCTGGCCAGGTTTGGAAAAAAACGGAAAAAAAGGAAAAATTTTTGTATCAGACCTTTGCCCCAATTAGCATTTTTGAGGGAAAAAGGAAAATAAGCGGGGTACGGATTTTACTAGGGAGATTTCCTCACCCCATAAAAATGATGAGCAATTCGAGATATTCCAGAGGTAGGGCGGGAATAAAAAAAGTGATAACCGGAGCAAGTGCAAAAGGAAATTTCTACTTTGGGACGCGGAAAAAGGCAAAATTACGGGGGGGGATTTTTGGAAATACAGGGCCCAAAAGAAGAGAATTTTTAAAATTTAGGCTTTAAGGGAGGCGATTTTCCAAACTTTGAAAACAGTTTACACGTTTTTTTCTTCAACCCCAAAAAAAGGAAAAGGGTTGGGCAAGCAAAACAGCTTATGAGCTACAACAGGGCGGGGTTAGAAGTATGTTAAGTGACCATCGAAGCTGCCCCTTTTTACAAACATGGAAAACAAAGCAGGGTTTTTTAATTGGCCAATCAGCACGAGGGAGGGGGACAGGTTCGAATTTAAAGCTAAGAAAACAAGAAAGGGAATTTTAACTAATGCCCCTGAAAAAATTTTAACCTGATACTAAAAGACACTATAAAAATTTTTTGTATTCGCTTTCCCCTTTGATATTGAAAAGGAAAAGATAAAAGAAGGCTTTTTTATAAAAAAGTACATTGGGGATGGGTTTAATTTTTTGTACTTGACCAATGTGGATAACTGGCTTGTTTTGGGGCCCATATACAAACCATATAAAAGCAAAACCTCAGGGGAAAATTTAAAAAAAACGGGGTTTAAATTTTAAAATCTTTTTTCTTACAAAAGGGGACCCAGAAGGGGTGCCCCTTTATTCCCCTTTTTGTTTAATTTTACCTTGAAACCCCGGGTCTCTTTCCTTAAATTTAAAAAAAATATTTTTTAAGGTCCCTTTTAAAAAGGGGGAAGATAGAAAATAAAAATGGTATTTTTGGGGGATGACGGGTTTCTCCCCTTTATGGAGGATCCCTTGGGTCAGGTTTATGGAGTCCCTGAAAGAAATTTGGGCCCCCTTTTTGGGGATTTCTCCGGGGTTTAAAAAAAAAATAAAGATAAATGCCAATTACTGGGGGTAGGGGGTACGGACCTTGAGAAAAAGGGTGTTGGATTTGGAAGGTTTGGGCCGGGCCCCGTTTCATCCCCAAAAATTTTTGGGGAATTTAAAAAATTTGGGAAATAAATCGCAGATTTTTTACCATCTCAATTTTTCCCCGATTATAAAGAAGATTCAAGAGGGAACCAAATTAGATACATAATCTCCCAATTAAACCTTTTCACGGGAAAAATTCAATTATAAAGATGAAAAGTTTTTCAAGATTGAAAAAACCCCCCCCAAAAATAACCGCTGCAGTTAAGAACACAAAACATTGCTTGGGTCAACAGAGCTTTTTTGAAGTTTATCCCGGCATAAGGGTAAAGCAAGAATGCAATGATTTAACTGATGCTTTAAAAGGATTTAAGGGGGACCCATTTCCCCAATGAAAGTTTTTATAATCTGGCGGCCAAATTTTGGGGGCATGTACTCGATTGTGGGGCATGATTCGAGTTATTTTTCGAATTTCCCCCTAGGGGGCCAAAAGTTAGGGGCACCCGGGATTTTTAAAAGGGGCCCTTTTTTTTCCCCCCCCGGGATAATTTTTTTCCCGGGTTAAACCAAAAACCCCCCCTATTTCCCGGGGGTACTTTAGCTACATGGCGAGCGATGCATAAAATGTTCAGGATGCCCATGCATGTAACTAGATGGATGCCACTCTGGTCGCTTCCGGAATTCTCTCAGGGTAGGGAAAACAAATTGTTCAGGGGGTTTGGAAAACAGCAGGGAATTCAAACAAATTTGAACATTTTCTGAGGGATCAGGAAAAGCTTTTCTGACGGGAAAACCGGGTTTATAGTCGATTTGGGGTTTAGGCCAAAAACAAAAGTTTTCAAAAACTTCAAATTAAAAACTTTAAATTTCCCCAAATTGGGCCCAAACTTTGATAAATTTTGGAAAAACCCGAAAAATTTGAGGAGGTGATGAAAAAAAGTGATGGACAGGCCACTCTGTCCAAAATATATCATAAATTAGAAGATTGGGCTAATAAAGGAACGGCAGGGACAGTCTTTGAGAGGTGGGGAGAGGATTTAGAAGATACAGACATAGCGGATAAAATTCTTAAAAGGGGTGGAAATGGGAGAAAAAGCAACGGTCAGGGGATATGGAGGGAAAAAAACGTTTAAAAAAGTTTTATTAAAAGCAAACTAAGGGCCCTTTTTTTTTTCTTTGGGGAAAAAATTTTAAAAGGGGTGAATTACATGAAGTCATGCCCTAAGTGTGGTCTACAGAAAGCGAATTTATTACATTGTTTGTGGGAATGCCCGGGTATTAGAAAATTGTGGGAGAAGGTACTGGAGTTTATAAAAGAAGTCTGGCATCTCAAAATCCCATTGGAGCCGCAAAGTTGTATTTTTCATTATGTCTTAAAGCCCAAACTAAAGGAGGGGGGAAGAAGAAAAGAAAAAGCAGGGGTTTTTAAAGGGTTTTACCTGGCATTACTGGCCACCAAGCGCATTATTCTCAGGTATTGGCTGAAAACGGAATACCCTGAGATAAGGGAAATAAAAATGGCTATGAGACAGCTTTTATTTATGGAGAAGTTAGACACAGAGAGAAGTAAGGAAAAAATGACAGGAGACTTTATTAAGAAATGGAAACATTTTATTGAGGGAACTTGTAGTCCACAGGAGATTTCGGAATAATTTTAACCATTTTAAAAACTCCTCTTACTACTTTGGGGGAAAAATTTAGGGAAAATTGGGAAAAATTAGATTTCAGCAAATGAGGGGAGGGGTAAGAATGGCACAACGGAAAAGGGTTTTATGTTACTTGGGGTTTTTTTATTTTTCTTATTGGGAAAGGCAAATTAAATTTTGGGGTTTTTAAAAATGAAAAAGGGGAAAATTTGGAAAAGGAGGGAAAAGAAAAACACTGTACGTTGTTTGATTTTTCTTTTCATGGTTAACCTTTTCCCAAATTTTAAGCATGTGCAATAAGGAAGCGGTGAAGAGATAATTGTAAGCAATGTTTTTTGATATGTGGGTGTTGAAACTCCCGTATCTTCCTAATTTAAAAAATTTTACAAAAAAAAAAAAAAAAAAGGATTCCTTCTTAAACGACAGCCATGCAAAACCAGTTTGATGCAGTGTGCGGCTAAAAAGGGCCCAAGCAAACCCACAGGGTAACCCACACCCCTGTAACCTCTTTCACAATGCGGCAGCACTCATCCTGGACAGGACACGAGCACAATTTCACTCAACCCTTTTTTGGTCGACAAAGGTGAGGCCTGTTTTTGGAGCGGAACCATTAAAGAAAATAGGTGAGCAAAAAAACACCAAATTTAACAAGTCTTCTTTTCCAATTTTACACCGAGATTTGTAAAACTAATGAGTCATAAGACACCCGTTTGGGGGGAAAATGGAGGGAAATTTGGGCACAATTTTTTTTAATTTCCACTTAAAGGGGGGGATACAAATAATTTTAAACCAAAACGTTTTAACAATTTTTTTACTGAAATTTAGTTTTTATTTAGGGTACCCCCAAATTTACCTGTTTAAACAAGTCTGTACACCCGACTATTTAAAATTGTATGAAAGTTTCATATCTTTTAATGTTTTTCCCATGAAAAGGTTTTTAATACAAAATTTTTCAATCATGTAAGGGGTGTCCTCACTTTCATGAGATACTGTATAGTTAGCAAGTGCTGTGCATATATTAATTCTTTTGTGAGTATTTACACTGTTAGCCTTTTTTTAGTTTTAAAAATGCGACACCATGTTTTGATTTTGACCCCCGGGTGCCAAACAATTGGAACCCCCCGAAGGAAAGTAGGTTTTTTTTGCATGCTGGGAAATGTTTTCTTTTTTTTTTAAGTTCGTTCACAAATTTTCCCTTAGAAAAGTTTACTTGCCTGTTTTAAATGGTTTTCACTGACACACCTCATTTTTTTTTTTTTAGTGAAGTTTATTTTTCCAATAAGATTAAAAACAGGGCTATGCCAAAAAGCCCCAAACTCCTAAATTTTCCCTAACACTCCCTATCCAGGCCCAAATGTTTAAGTGATACCATTTTGCTACAGTAAAGTTAACATCAGTTTTATTTTTATCACCTTTTTACACAATAATCAAGCTATGTAGGTAGAACATACACTGACAAGCAAAATGGTAACAATGTTTTGAATTTTTGATTTTCAGGTTTCATATCTCACTACCACTACAGCTTTTCCTTTTAGCTCAGATTCTTGTCATTTACATTTTCTGTTTTGCTTCAAAAATCAAAATTTTAATTTTTATTTTTTTTTGTTAGTTTTTTTGGGGGTAAATCCACATTTGGTTTTCAATACTGCCTGACCCCTTTCGGGCTCTGGATCAGATTAAAGCATGTCTTGTCAAAAATCTGATCCCCATTCTTCTACACCCCAAATTTTGGTCATCGACTTTGGGTGAAACAGTTTCCTTAAACCTACCCCTTGTTAGATTGGTTGGGGTCTGGGGCCCGTGGAGGCCAATACAGCAACTCTCTTAATGTCATTGAACCCTTCCTTCTCCAACCTTGACTCGCTTTATGTCATTCCCTGCTGAACACTATTTGTCCCCCTTTTATACCCTAGTACCGATATTTGAAGTAACTCTCTTGTAGATACTCACATATGCCATCAAGAGAAAACATCGATCCTGGTCAAGTATCCAACATCTTTGACTGTGAAACATCCCCATATCCCAGGCTTCATCCACGAACTTTACAGCTTCTTCAATTTCTCCCTTTGTTCGCCCCCTTTTCCCTTGATTCTTCCCATTTGCCCCCCATCAAGTTTCCGGGCCCTTTTACTTTCATCTCATCCTCCCAATCACCCGTTTCCAATCTTTCCCTTTTTATACTTTTTTGCAAACTCTTTTTCCGACCTTCTTATGACGGGGTTGAAGTTGATTTTTTTTCACCTTTTTTTCGGGCCATCATTTCCCGACTTGGTAATCACTTGCCCGGTGGGTTGCATGGCGTCTGTGATCTCACTCTTACAAGCATACAAGCACCTCCATTGCCGTGTCTCTCACTTTAGAACAGATAGCCCTTGGGGGAAGCCGACCATTTTGACTTGGTTTTTCCCCCGGGGGCGCCCCCACTTTTGGTTTGAATGGATGGATGGCATTTCCCATAATCCCAGCTGCCGGGGCCTCACATATGCAGTTTGGCAATTTTTTGGCCAAAGACGCTTCGATGATTGGATGATCTGCTTCTCTTTTCTTGGGAAATCTTCTGGCTGCTCGAACCATGACCTTTTTTTTGGGGAATCAGCCTAACAACAACTGAGCTATTGGGGGAATTAAGAACAGTTTTTAATTTTTATAACAAGAAGCAAAAGATTTCCCCCCAAACTAGGACAAAACAGAACAATCATTTACATGACAAGAATCTGCAAAAACAAAGTAAATGCAAAAAGTTGGCAGATCAAAGTTAGAAAGATCGCCAAAATGAATGTCTATAAAAATGATGGGGAGTCTCATGTTCAACGCTGTTTGGGGATGGTGAATTTAAAGCCTAAAGTAAAAAAATTCAAATATTGTTACCCTTTTGCTTGCAGGTAAAAAATATTTTTTATAGATACAAAAAAAACGCCAAAATAACATTTGGGGTTTTGAGGAAAGTATTCCCCTCCTTTTCCTTATAATCACCTCAAATCTGATCTCATTATTTCCAGGTGAGAACGGCCTCTCTACACTAACTTGGGTTGGGGGCAAAGCATTGCCCAGAGGGCAACATCCAACAATTTCGGGTATAAAATTGCCTTATGCCCCGTTTTGATAAACGGTTGAATCTTCACTTCTTGAAAGAAGTGGAAACATTTTTTTAAAATCTGGTAAATTCTGTTTATATGGGAGCGAATTTTTTCCTTGAAATAACCTTTGCCGCTCCATGTCATCAATTACTCCCCTATCTGATGAGGCGAAAAAGGGAAGGTTTAGCACTGGAAAGACCCAATTCCCCCTTGTTTTGGCACTGCATTGAACTGTACCTATTTTTTTTTAAAAATTTTGGGGAGTTGATAAATCGGACTCCCCCAAAATGGCAGGACCTAATTAAAAAAAAAACCCAACTAAAAACGAACATTTTCTTCTGCTTACCTTTTTTTCCCAATTATTGCAAATGATTTCCCCAAAACCCGTTTAAAATTTAAAAACTCCTCTCCATTGAAAAGATACACAATGCCCCCATTTTCTCTGCCAGACCCCAAAAACCCTCCTTTTTCTGAATTTCCTTTCCTTTTTGGATTGGGGCGCTATCCCCCATTTCCCCAGGATTTCCTTTTTTAAAATTTTTAAAATAAATCAGGGGAAATGCCCCACTATTTGCCCATTGCCCACAGTAAACTGTGTGGGGATCATTTGGCCCTTTTTCATTTTTCCTCCGCTGGGGGTTCACAAAGGGGGGCCAAAAGCAAAATTTTTTTTACCAAAAATTAAATTGGAATATTTTAACCTACCCCTGCAATGTTATATTTGTGCTTGTGTAGATATGTGTTAAAATATAGCCAACTCTAATTTTAACCTGAAAAACCAATTTGAGCATTGCTATCTGATCGGGCTACAACTTTTTTACACAAGGGTTTAAAAAGGGGACTTAAAAAGGGAAGATTTGTAAGTAAAAAAATTAAAACCCCTTTTTCCGCCGGGAAAGCCATTTTTTGGTTTCCTTTTAAACAGGGGGCCCTTTTTTTTGAAATTGTCATGTGCCCACTTTAGGGTGAGAAAAAACTTTTTGGGGACATTTTAAACCCTTTACCCAAATTGTTTTTTCAGAGATTGTTTTCCCCCCCCCGTGAAACATTGTTTTTTAAAGGGGATAGTAAAAAAATTTTGGGTTTCCCAAAAAATTATTTTTTTTTTAAAAAAAAAAAAAAATATAAAAATTTTGGTGAAAAATGTAAAAATTTTTTCCCCAATTTCAAACCCCAAAATTTTCTGCATGTAAGGACGGGTTATTATTCCACTAAAAAAAATTTTATAAATAGCATCTACCATATGCTGCTGTAGTTTGGCTTTCTTTTTTTTAAACAGGGTTTTTTTTTTTTTTTTTTAACACATTAGGGGGGTTTTAAAAAATTTTGTAGAAATTTTTTAAAATTTTTTCAAAAAAAATTTGAAATATACTTTTTTTTTTTGGGGGAACCATTTCCATTTTCTAACGTAAACTTTGATTAAAACCTGTATTTAGATACCCCAAAAAATAACCCCCCATTTTTAAAAAAATAAAAACCCCTTTAAAGTATTAAAAAACCAAAATTTTGGGAATTTTATTAACCCTTTTAGGGGGGTTTCCCCCGGGGAAAAAAAAGCAAATTTGGGAAGTGAAAATTTAAAAAATTTTCACTTTTTTGAAAGATTTTAAATTTTTTTATAAAAATTACGACAAGAAACGGTAAATGTGATCAAGGGAAAAGGCAAATTAATTTTTGATTCCCTAAATTTGCTTTTTTTTCGGGAAATACCCCAAAGTGGCCCTGGGGCATTATTTGGGCCCCAACCACAACCCCCCGGGACTATTGGAAAAAAACCAACCTGGCCCTCGGGGGCCTTTTTAATTTTTTAAAATTCCCCTTTTTTATTTTGGGGGCCTTTTTCGGGTTTGCGGACCCCAAAAAGGGTTTCCCAAAAAACTTAAAAAATACCCCTTTAAAAAAAAACCCCTTTTTGGGAAAAAACTACCCCCCTTTTTAGGGAATAATCCAGGGGTTTTGTACTGATTATTTTGACCCCCAGGCTTTTCAAAAAAATTTTTTTTAGCGTTCGGCTCTGAAAAAAAAAAATAAAAATTTTTTTTCCCAATTTTAATTGGGAAAATTTTAGCTAAAGGATTTTTAAATTTTTTCCCAAGGAATTTTGGGAAAAAAAAAAAGCCCCCAAAATTTGTGTTGGGAAAATTTTTTCCCCAAATTTGGGGCAAAAACCCCTTTTTAATTTGGGGTTTTAAACTGCTGTTTGGGGCCATGGCAGGGGGTCCCAAAGGGGGGGGAGCGCTTTTTTTGGGGTTTTTTTTGGCGAAACAAATTTTTGGTGGGGAAAAGTGGCCCCAATTTTAAAAAAAGCCCCCAAAGTACTAAAAACATTTGGACCCCCCCAAGAAGTTTCCCATTTTGGTTTCCCAAAACCCCCCCTCAGGGGATCTCATCAAAGGGGTTATTAGCATTTTGGGCCCCAACAGGTTTTGAAGTATTTTTTTTTAAAGAAAGGGGCCCCAGGGGAAATGGGGGGGGGGTGGGGCAGTTCCGCCATTTTTTTTGGGCTTCTTTTTTTTAGATTCGCCATCCCCGGGATAAATAACGGGAAAAACTTTACTAGGGGGGGTCGGTAAATTAAAATGATAAAAATTATTATAAATTTTTTTTTATGTTTTATTATTTTTAACACAATAAAACCCGATTTTTTATAAAAATTTTGCGTTTTTATTTTGGGCCCCTTATTCTGACGGGCCTTTGCTTTTTAAAATTTTTTTTGCTATGGAGCTGTTTTGGGGGGGCCCTTTTTTTTTTACGAGAGGGAGTTGATTTTTTTATTGGCCCCTTTAAAGGGGGGCTTTTGTGGCTTGATCACTTTTTTTTTAAATTTTTTTTAGTGGGGCCCATTTTGTAAAAAAATACAGAAAAACCCTGGTAGTTTTTTTTTTATTTTTATTTTTTACAAGAAGGGGTTTCACTGTGGGGTTATAAAGGGGGCCCTTTGCGGGTTTTTCCTAAACGGGTTGATACGTTTTCAGCATACCACTTTTGGGTATATTTTTTTAATGTTTTACTGTTTTTAAACACAATAAAAAAATTTAAATTTAAAAAGGGGAAAAAAAATTTTTGGGCTTTCCCCCGAAATTTGAGACCCCAAAACTTTTTATATTTTTTCTGTTTATGGAGCTGTCCCATGGATTTTTTTTTTTGCGGGAGGTTTTAAACCGTTTTTTTTTTGGAAAACTTTTTTGGGGGGGAACAAGCCCTTTATATCGCTTTTAAACCCCGTTTTTTTGGAAGGCGGGGTGGAAAGGAAAATACTCCCAAAACCCTAGCAGTGTTTTTTTTTTTTTTTTTTAATAGGTTCACCATGAAATTATCCTTTAACAAGTTTATTTTTACTTGGGGGTTTACTTTTACGGTGGTACCAATTTTTGTTGATTTTTTTATTTAAAAAGCACAATTTTTTTAAAAAAAAAAAGGGGTTTTTTATTTTTGTAAAAAACAATTTTATGCATCGCTTTTTCCTTTTTAATAGCCAAAAACTTTTTAATTTTTTTCCGTTTTAAAGCTTTGAAAGGGAATTTTTTTTTTTTTGCGGGATGGATGACTTTTTTAAATTTGGTCCCAAATTTTTGGGCTTTTATGTTATTTTTTTTGATCGCTTTTTTTTCCCTTTTTAAAGTGCTCCCCGGATGACAAAAAAAAAAAAAATCGAAAATTCTTTTGGGGGATTTTTTTGTTTTTGTTTTTTGGGGGCCTTTTAAAACTTTAAGGGTTAAATTTTAATGGAAAAAGATTTAGCTTTTTAGCTTTTTTTTGGGCGGGTATTTTCCATGTCTTTTTTTTTTTTCGGGCCCACGGGGCCCAAATGAAAATTGGGTGGGAATGGGTTTGACTCACCAAAAACCCCCGGTTTCGGTCATTCGCACCCGGGGCCGGGCCGGGTTGGGTGACTCGGTAGCGGGCCGTTTCAGGGGGCCATTACTCGCTGGATCTCGGGCGGGCAGGAGCCCCATTTTTTTGCCCCCCGGAAAGCCGCAAATTTTTCGGCCCCACGATGTCCGCGACTTTGGGGGGGCAAAAATCCCCCCGGCCGGAAAGTTTTCCACTCCGGCTGGGGGGGAAGCGGAAAAGGGGGCCAGGGGGTTTTAATATACCCCCGGGTTTCCCCATCCCGCGATCTTGCGCGCTCCGCCTGTGAGCGGGGAGCAAAAATTCGCCGGACGTACTTTTTTAGGGCCCCAAATTTGGGGGGAAAAACCCCTTTACCCGAAATTGGCCGTAAAAAATACGACAAGGGTCGGAAAAAGGGGGGGTTAAAAAAATTTAAAATGAAATTCTTTAAAAAAATTTTTGCTTTTTTTTTTGGGTTTTTGGGGGCCCCAGGGGGGGGTCTTTTCGGGTGGGGGACCGCTATCTCAAACAAATGCAAATCCAGAAAAGGGAAGGCGGGTCAGAAAACTAAATTGGGGACCGCCCACTTTAAACACCATAAAGAAAAAAATTTTAAAAAAATTACCAGATATTGTGAAATTTTCCCAACCCCAAAACTATAATTAATTTCCCAGCCCCTCTTGTTTCTAAAAACTTTCTGCTGGCGATTCAGATGCATTTTCAGTGGACGGGTTTCCCCTTTTTAACAACACCAACTAAAAAGGTCCCCAAATTTTTAAACAAAAGGAAATGGGATTAATCCCGCCCCTTTGGAAACCCCCCAAAGGGCCAGAAGTTACCGGGGACAGCTTCCCAGTCGGGGGCTGTGCGGGACATCATAATAAATGGTGCCCGGGGGACTCTTTTGGGGGTAAAGCAAAGATTTAGAGGGAAGTTTTCCTTTTTTGAAGCAAAAAGGGGAAGCGAGAGGGGGGCCAGCGAAGGGGCGCAAGGACCAGCTTCAAAAAACCCGGGGACAGATTTGGGAGCACCTAGGGGGGTTTAAAACGGGAAAGGGGGCCCACAAAACAAAAGAGGGGCCAAAAAAAACGGGAAAAAGGTTTTGGAGTAAAAAAAAAGAGAAACAAAGAAGAACAAAGTGTAGGAAACAGGTGTTTACATAACCAGAATTAAGACACAAGGACCAAGTGACAGAAGAAAAGGGATCAACAGAAAAAGAATTTTAAGAGTAATGTAATATCCTTTATGTCACAGAAATTGAATCTGAGAACCACTGTTTTGACAATCTGTCACACTACAATTTAGTTGCATACCTGATGCTGCGGGAGATGCTGGAATTGTGCCTGCCATAGGGTGCAGCTCACCTCCATGAAGACTTGGAAGTACTCCAACATCCAATAAGACACCAGAGCCAGAAAGGTTATTAGTTCCTAAAGTAATTTCACCTTCACCAACCTGTGGAAAAACAAATGGATATGGCAAGAAACTTGACTATGGGATGTTTCCACCTCCTCCCTTGGCAAGACTATGGGTTGAGTTTGGGAACCATTCTTGAGACCCAGGGAGGGGTTCCATACCAGCCGGGGACTTGTGGGCAACAGACTGCCTTTCTTCAGGAGCTCCGATAACAGCGGAGAGGGGGGTGGAGTTGCTTTCTGTCCCACCATCTTTCTCTGGGGAGAGTCGTCCATCACAGGGGTCAACGGAGACTCCAAGGGGGGCAGGAGGAGGAGTGTCAGGAATGCCAATGAAGGAAGAGATTGGGGTGTTTGGTAAAGACCCCACACTTACCTAAAAATAAAGACACAACTTGGTAAACATGCAAGAGTTAATATGATACCAGTCAAACTCATACTGAACAGTCTTAAGAGTGAGAGAAATAAACACACCCCCATGTTTCCCTCCTCGGTGCTATTTGATGTCAGGTCTCCTAAACCAAACTCTCCACCTGGAGATGAAGATCCAACAGATGAGCGGCCAACTGTGCTTGAACTTCTGCGAGGAATATTCTTAGCTGCCTGCCGCGCTGAAAAAGATAATGCACGTCATTCTGAAATGAAGAACATCTTTTAAAGTCATATGCAAGCTCTAATGTGAACATTCACATTGCCTTAATTTGTCTGCTATTGTAGGACGTGGGAAATATCTACACATAAATACACAAAACTGTAACCCTAATAGGATATTTAGAGCATGTTCACATGATAGATTTTTCTGCTAGAAAATCTACAACAGAAATCCTCAGCAAACCCTTGAACACATATTAGTTTTATTTAAAAGGGGCTTATTAAGTCTAAGCTACATGACGTGGTTTTCATGTCAAGAAGAGGTCACTTTGTTTTTCTACAATGTGGATTTCAAACCCACATCATATAAAGTACAGTATAAATTCCCATTGAAAACAATAAGACATCGATTTCACAGTTTTCATGGATTCTGATGCTGAATCTACATAAAAAAAACTTAAAAGTTTAATCAGAAGATGGGACCAAGCAGCAACATCGGGGAACAGTCATAAAATGTATGCTGAACACCGAAGGGGATGCTGAAGTTGCTGCAGTCTCACGTCTCCATCAAATAGCTGACTGCTCCAGATGCTGAGAGTCTATAAATAGGCCATTAATATCAAAGTTCCAGAAAACACCCTTAAAGATGAGGGACAACCTTATTAGATCTATAACAGTACTTTTTGGTAGCTGTTAACGAAGAATTACTGAATTGTTCGATGAAAATTGCCAGAAAGAAAAATCAAACCGTATTTTGAGAGATGACAAAGATGTTTCCACTTTTCGAGGGAAGGTGTGATACTGTCATAGCAATATTTGTTCATAAGAATGTTTGTTAATGGTTAATACATATAGAAAAACTTCTGTATGCTTCAGAAAAATAGTGATGATTCCTCTCCTACTCCTAACAGTCCTATGTAAAGCTACAAGACTGCTGGCAGCAGCAGGACCCTCTCCTCTTTGCAGTAGAACACAAATATGACTAGGCTTTGCCCTTCAGCTGATCCCTAGCAAACAACTGAACTGACCAGTAGAGGATTAACCCCACCAAAATCCCCCCACTCCCTAGCTAATGCTGTTAGTTTTGGCACCTGATATGCTGAGGGCTTTGATTGTCAACTGGGCGATAGTCAACATTAGGTTTACATTCGGGAGAATTCTTATTAAGTAGTGGTGAGAGCTTATGAAATAAGCGTCAACCTGAGTGCTTTACTCATTAAAACATAATTGATGGTGACGGCTCAGTTGACAATTTAAGATCTAATAGACATATTGGACACCAAAACCAACGGCACGGATAGCAGGAAGACAGGGGAGGGTAATACAGAACATATAAAGCAAATTAACCAGTGGAGCACTAGCCATTCATTGATATGTTTTGAGGCACCACAGTTCCTATATAAGGGTATGTTCACACGATGTATTGCGGCATGTACAGTACATCATGTGTTTCGGGAGTTCGCGCTAATATGCACATACTCCCATGGCGCGGGGTTGAGGGGGGGGGGGGGGTGGGGGGAGAGCCCGGCGGCCTCAGACATGCATTACTCGCGGCGTGTATCGTACGAGCAGGGAGATGAGGTGTAATCCATAGTTCTCTATGAGATCTATGGATTACCGTAATTATGGGGCGCATTTCTCTGCGTATTAAGTGCGGTACGCCGCGAAATGCGCCCCAAAATAAGCCGTGTGAATGTATCTTAAGGAACACTCAGAAAATCCTTAAAACTGATCAGCAGTGAGGGCAAGATTATTTCTTGCTTACGGTTTTCTTTTCTAAGTTTACTGTTCCTTTAACAGGACATGCTACAGCCCAACCTTGATCAGCAGCATCTGTTGCCTTCTTTTTCATCTCTGCTTCTTCCTCTTCCTGTTTCTTCTTGCTGCAAGATGTGAAAAGAAAAAGAAAAATGCTGGTGAAAAAGTCATTAGGAAATGTGAGGAATGGAAGAAGACAGAAAATATAACATACGCCACAATATCGTTCCACAGTTCCTCCAATTTGCTGTCCATGTGCCCACTCTGAATCAACTCTGCTTCCTTCTTTAGTTTTCTATGAAGAAAAGAATAATCAGTTAAGGCCCCAACTATAGAAAAATATATAATAAAAATTCATAACAAAGTGCCCTTTTCACTCCCTTTGCAAAGGATGAATGGTCCACACACACTGTTGTCCAGTATTGCATATAAAGAAGGAGGACAGGGCACATTTAGTGCAATGTATATATATGTACATTGCAAAAAGTATATCACATGTTCTTATATCTACCAGTGATTGGAGATTCTGGGCAGTCTGGACACAGACCGACTGTTTTAAAACACAACTGCCAATTTATTCATTAAAGGGGTTGTCTCACTACATTGATTCATCACACCTCAGTCCTGTTTTCTTGGTTTCATTTTGGATTCAGTGGCGTGTTTACTGGCTTCTACTAGGCTGCAGTAGAAGCCAGGTCTGTAGCTATAGCAACCAGTGCTGGCAGCCTACAGTGAGAGATTGAACAGGTCTGTAGCTATAGCGACCTGAGGAGCTGATATCTAGGAATAGGTAGGACACTGTTAATGGACACATATTACAAAGCGACTTGTTTTTGCAAGATTTTTAACATAAAAAGCAATTCTTGTAGTAAGACAACCCCTTTCATTTCTAGAATGAATACCCGGGAATGAAACAACACATGAGAGAATGTGGGCGAGAATTGTTACTTAATGGGGAATACTAGTATTAATTAAATAAGACACATCAGTAAAGCCAATAGTTCCTCTAAGTTTAACTCTGACTGCTGGGAGAACTTTTACACATTTGATAAACAAATTATTAAAAAATATTATATGTCCAGGATTCATTTATTTCACATATGTCTACATGTACTTGTCACATATTTACAAGAACTATATAAACCAAAAATGTATGCGATTTTGATGTAGGTAAACACTTGTGTCAAGGATTTCACAAACTGCAGTGAGCGTTGTATAACAGCTCATCTTCTCAATTCTTAAAGTAGGGCTGTCAAATACATCAGAAAACACATATACTTGATGACTGAGGTTTTGCCTCAAAGCAAAATCCCTTTCTGCTTCATGGCAAAACCCCTGTAAGAGGATTAGAACATGGAGGCTGTACAGAGCAACAGGACAAAAACATTGCTTCCTGATCTTTTTACATTTAATAAGTTATCTAACAGAGCAAAAGTAGTGGTAATTACTTGGCATGCGCCATGGATTGTTTACGCCTTGATGACTGACTTGGGCCTACCTTATATCTGCATCGGAGGTTCAGTTCAAAACCCTCAACGCAGAGGCTTTGACGGGACCGTTACATGACAGACACCAATGGCACCTAATGGACCTCATTGTCTACAATGGGGTCCATAAGTGTTCCATCCTGGTAGCTGTCATTTTGATAAAAAAAAAAAATAAATAAATTAGCGCCGCAGGCAGCGCCACTGTTTCTGTCATTTGTGACAGAATCTGTGCCGAAGTCTCCAATCAGAACGCAGATGTGAACCTGACTTTAGTATAAACCAAAAAAAAACATTTACCTGTACTTTTCCTGTGTTTCTTTAATCAATTTCTTCAGTTCCTCAATTCTTTCAGCTGTCAGTTTACGCACAATTACATCTTCGACCGTTTCTACAACCTCACCCCGTTCTCCACGTTTCCGTCTTAAAGCCACATATAAAAAGATAGATGCAAAAAACTCAAAGTGGTGAAAACTAAAACAAAGAATTTCATTGGGATGCAACATAGTTCTGCAGGCATCAGATAACCTAAAGCCAATCAGCAAACGCAATAGCTATATATTGTCTGTGACATAAGTGGACATCATTAATCACCATGGACAGCAGACTAGACTTGCCTTGCTGACTGACTCTGAATTTCCTGTCTTTTGAAGATTTCTGGCTACATCTAGCTTTGTAACCAATTTATTTTCGTTTTTGTGTTTACAGCTTAAACAGATCAATTTATCTCCACACTGGTACAAGTTACTAAAAACAGTGTAGCTTTAGCCTGCAGTCATAGCTCCTTCCTTCTGTCTCCTACATCTTGTTAAAGGGGTTTTGCCACCATGTAATGTTGACGTGGGAACCTCCAAAATAGGTATTTAATCACTTTTCTAAATATATGTGATTAAACAAAGTGAAAACTCTGAGAGCTGCAGCATTTCTCAACCCCCCTTGGTTACCACAAAGCTTCCCCTAGTCACGACCCAGGAGCTGAAAGGCCCCGCTTGCGTGAATCACTTCTTATCTGATGACAGGCAAAATGAATGGTCTTTTAAGGCACCGGGTAGCAATAGGTTTTCTTTTTGTATACAGAATAACTAGCTGTAGTGTTATTAGATCCCTGCTTTATCTGATGACAGAGAACATGAAGAAGCTTTCAATCTGCTGTGTAGAATAGGTGTTCTCTTTTGTATACAGAATTCACAAGTTATAGTGTGATTATTTGAGTGAACATGTCACAGGATCCCCTTATGCAGGCTCTGTGCTCTGGCTGTGTGCGTCTGTGTCTCTTTCAGCTCCGAGATTTGTTTACATTACATTAGCTTCTTAGCAGATAAGGTTTCTCCTGACAGTGCAGTGTATGAGCCTGTGTCTTGCTGTATTGAATCCACTGTTGTACTGTTTATTAGTTCACTTAAGTTTTGAGACGCTCCCTTGGATTCCTCACTCCCCCCTCCCCTCACCCTCTCTCCACTGCAGCTTCATGACTCAGCATGATTTGTTGACATTCTGCCTGGGCTAAGCTGAAAGGCAAGAATCTTTGTCTCGGCAAATCCCCTTTAAAGCAGTGTTCCCACTAAGAACTTTAATAGCGTATCGATAGGATATGCCATTAAACTCTGATTGTTGGCTCAGAATGGAGAGTTGATCACGCTTGTGCACAACTCTCCATTCTGTTGTACAGGAGCACAGCCAAACACAACACTTATCTGTACTTGGAACTCCCACAGCACAGAATGGAGAGTATTGTGCAAGTGCAATCAGCTCTCCATCGTGAGCCAACACTTTTGCGAGCCTAGTCTTAATCCCAGAGGTGAGCCCTACACCTCTCAGACTTTGATGGTATATCCTATCAATATCCACTTCAAACCCCCAAACATATGTTAGCAATGAGTACGAAAATGGTGGACGGGAGTATTCTAGCAAGCTCAAACCTGATACGTATGTTCGTGTAGCCTGTAACTCACACAGGTCTGTATAAGGGCTATAGACAAAGTGGTAAAGCATTTTCAATAAAAACTAGTTAGAAACTTAAAAAAAAGAAAACCCCAAACCTTTAAAGGGTTGTCTCATTAACGAAGCTTTATGTAAAAGTCTTGTGAAAACAAGACTTGCTATTTTCTTGCCCTCTTCGGGTTCCCTTTTTCTCCCATCAGCCCTAGCCTAAGTAACCTTTATATGGGGGGGGGGGGGGGAGTTTGCTTCAGAGTTCACACCTGTGGGCGCCAGCTTGTTAAAAAAAACGAAAACAGGTAAGGGTGTGTCAAATGTAAGAGGACAACCCTATATCACCCTGCTTTATCTTACAAAGGTTTCCAAATTGAAACAACAACATTTTTATTTCAGGGTCCACAAATCTGGCTTTACCATGCTTTTTATAGTTTTAGAAGCAAAGTTCCAAAGAAATCTGAATAGAACGCAGGTTCATGCTTACATTTCTTTAAGAAAGGCAAAAAGGGAAGGAAGCCCACAAGGGTTAATAGGAGCTAAAAGGACAAGTGAAGAGTTTTTTCCTCCCCTCAAAGCATTCTTTTCAGGGTTCTTTCTTTTCCGCCCCCTTGTCTTCAAGGTTTGGAGATCACAGCCTGCCACCCAAAGAAGAAAGGTCAACGGTCCTCTTTAAATTTATAGGGATTAAATACACAGGGCTGTTTTCAAAAAGTAAGACAGAATGAACCATTTTAAAACTGCTTGTTTTTTAAAAACCCTTTTAAATAATACCAATCTTCCCCCCCTTTAACTTAAAATTTCCTCTTCACAACGAGTTCTTCAGCATAGGTGTTGGATCGCACAGCACTGCTAGTCATGGCTTCCAAATGAGATAGTCAGACATCCATATTCTTGTGGAGTTCTGCCTATGTCACAAGTAAGAGCGCAAGCGCTGGTGGCTCGTACTACTACCGTATGTGCAGACCGACTGAACTTTGAGTCGAACAGCTATCTAGCTAAAAAAAAAAGAAAAACTAAGCTGTTTGACATCTTTCATGTGTTTCTGAAGACAGGGAAGGAGAAGTCCAGGAAAGGACGTGTATCTTCAGGACTAGCCTGAAATAAATAGAGGTAAATAATAAAGCAGAAGGAAAAACATAAGCACAAAACACCTTGAAACAGGAGAATTATTGTTTTTACAAATATATACTCACTTTGGGGTCTCTGTGGTTTCCAAAAGCTCAGAATATTGTGAAGCACAATGCTGGGAATGAAGAAAAATTAACAAAATGAAGTGATATTGCTTCAGAAAACAAAATGTGCGCTGATGTTCTGCCCACTTATCTATGGAACTGAAATAACTGCACATATGAGATGTAGTGAGGCATCACTATACACTAGTTTATAATGTCCTTGTTTAATTTCTTAAGGCTAAATCAATAACATACTAATAAAATGTCTCCTTAAATAGTTATTCTTGTTTCATTGATTAGCTGTAAACATGTAGGCAAAGGTAAATAAAGACTATTACCAAATACACTCACCGGCCACTTTATTAGGTACACCTGTCCAACTGCTCGTTAACACTTAATTTCTAATCAGCCAATCACATGGCGGCAACTCAGTGCATTTAGGCATGTAGACATGGTCAAGACAATCTCCTGCGTCAAACCGAGCTTTCAGTATGGGGAAGAAAGGTGATTTGAGTGCCTTTGAACTTTGGGCATGGTTTTGGGTGCCAGAAGGCTGGTCTGAGTTTTTCAGAAACTGCTGATCTCCTGGGATTTCACGCACAACCATCTCTAGGTTTACAGAGAATGGTCCGAAAAAGAAAAAACATCCATGGGGCGGCAGCCCCTGTGGGCGGAAATGCCTGTTGATGCCAGAGGTCAAGGAGAATGGGCAGACTGGTTCGAGCTGATAGAAAGGCAACAGTGACTCAAATAGCCACCGTTACAACCAAAGGTAGGCAGAAGAGCATCTCTGAACGCACAGTAGGGCCCAACTTTGAGGCAGCTGGGTACAGCAGAGAAGACCACAGCGGGTGCCACTCCTTTCAGCTAAGAACAGGAAACTGAGGCTCCAATTTGCCCAAGTTTCATCGAAATTGGACAGAAAGAAGATTGGAAAAATCGTTGCCTGGTCTGATGAGTCTCGATTTTCTGCTGCGACATTCGGATGGTAGGGTCAGAATTTGGCGTCAACAACATGAAAGCATGGATCCATCCTGCCCTTGTATCAAGGTTTTAGGCTGGTGGTGGTGGTGTCATGGTGTGGGGATATTTTCTTTGGCACTCATTTGGGCCCCTTGGTACCAATTGAGCATCGTTGCAACACCTTGTGGAATCTATGCCACGAAGAATTGAGCAGTTCTGAAGGCAAAAGGGGGTCCAACCCGTTACTAGCATGGTGTACCTAATAAAGTGGCCGGTGAGTGTATATTGCAGTTCTGATTTGGCTTCTCTTCAGAAATAAAGAGGTTCTTACCGCCTGCTTTTGTAAAAAGCGTCCCTTTTTGGGCTAACTTTTCCCTCCCACTCTTTTGTTTTGCCCCCTGCTCTGCCCCGATTTTAAAAAACAGGAGCTTGTTACATTACTACAAAAAAAGCTTTAACCCTTTTTAGAGTCACCCTTTTTTCTGCATACGTTTTTCAAGCCCCCGATCAGCAGTAAAAGGGTCAGCTGGGAAAAAGCAGAGCTAAAATGTCAAAAAAAACTGTTAAAAAAATCTCACAGCCCAAACAGGAAGTGGGAGTCTAAAGCTGCATGTGGCTCTGTAAACCAGCATGGTAAGGCAACCCCTTTAAAGAGGATTTAAGGGTGTGTTAAATTTTATGCACAAAAAAACACACTGTGTATTGGGCCTCTACTGTCAGACTGGGGGCCCCAGGGGGGCCCACAGGGGGGTTTATTCTAGGGCCCCCCTACAGCACTGTAATACTGTACATCCCTTATTTTCCTCTTTTCATCTTCTTCCCCTCCAGAGAATGCTATCAGTTATAAAACTCCGAGGGGCTACCCTTCGGGGCCAACTGGGTTTTCCTATTTCCCCGTGGGGGAGTCCAAACCGGTTTTTACAAATTTGCTGAGTAATGGTTTTGGAATAGTCTAAAAAGACAAAAGTTTTAAATAAAACTTCCCTTGCCAGAAACATTAAATACTCAAATAGAGTAAGGAATAAAATCCACTTTTTGGTAAAGTAAAGAAAAAAATCAAGGCTTCTTTTTAAATTTAAATTGTAAAATCCATCTTTACAAGACATGTAGGTCCGCTGCTTACTCATTTTAGGCTTATAGCAGGTCAGAGCAGCCTAAAACATATGCAGTGAATCTATAGGTCTCATAAAGATGGGTTTTATAATAGAATGAAAAAAGCTTTGAAGATTTTTGTGTACCAACATTGCATTACAGAAGCTCAGCTAAGGGTATGTTCACAGGCATGTTTTGGACCGCTGCAGACCCCAGGGATTAACAAATGCAGGTGATTTAAAATTTTTGCATTGGGGAAAAACGCATCGGGTTTAGAGAGCGATCCCGATGTGTGTTTAATTGCTTCTTTTAGACATTTAAAGAATTCACATATCTTTTTTTGATCGAAAGACGCTGAGGAGCCCTTTTAAAATAAAGGTTTGATCTGCTGCCTACCCAAGCATGCTGCGCATGTTTGGGATGCGTTTTGGATCCGATCAACGCTGCGTTTTTGGATGCGATTTTCGTATTCAAAAACACAGTGTGAACATAACCTATGGGTCAGCTTACACTTCTTACTTCTTCCTACAGAGATTATCAGTATACTATCTTACTTTATGGGAGTAACCAGTTCTGGAGGGACGACCAGAGTTCTGCAGTAAATTGGCTCTTTGATGGCCACGGCTGACAGACACCCTAAAAAAAAAAAGAAGAAACCTGTACAAGTTCTTGACATTTACTCTCAGAACAAACTGCATACACAAGTAATAACAAACAGATCACTGAATATATAAGAGGTTTTAGGCTAGGAATTGTAGATGTTGCTTTTGTTTAATGCTAGAAGAACTACTACACCGTTTGTCAGTGTATTGGAATACCTATATAAGTAAATGTGTGTTTGTATAATCTCTATGTTACACCCACAGTTGACACTTCATCATTATTATGACCCACTGATACTTTTCCCCACTTTTGAAGTGCCGTAGTCATTGTGTCTTGAGGGGCAACCTGCGTTGGGTAATATTAGGTGGGTCTATCAATAGGCTGTATGCACATATATCACTATGAAAAAGGGACAGTTTATTAAAGCTGTAAAAAGGAACGATCATTGGCTTTTGGGCCAAGTGTGGCAGTATTTCTTAAACTGTGCAGTTTGTAAACGGTTCTTGTGCTGTAAGTGCATTAAAGGGGTGTTATCGTTTCATTAAATGGTCTACAGTATAGGGGACAGTGAAAACAAGAACTTTGCAGATGGATGTCATTAAGCACAAGCTGCCTTGTCTCCTCCAGTGTCTTATCTTGTAGTTTTTTTTACACTAATATCCAGTGTGGGTCGAGGGATCCCTCCTGATCCACTCCTCACTTGCACTTCACTAGCGAGAGCTCAATTTTACATTCTGTACAGCCCCTGGTCGATTCACGGAGCTAGATGTCTCTGACACAGAGTTAGGGGCCGAAGCTTTTCACTGTATACAAGCAGAAGAAACAGAATTTTAATTTTTTTAAACCACTGAAGGGCTGACACACTCAGGGATAGAACAAATTGTATCGATCCTGCTGATCGCGGGGGGGGGGGGGGGGGGGGGGGGGGTGGGGGGGGGGGGGGGGGGGGGGGGGGGGGGGGGGGGGGAGTTAGGGGAACGTAGCATTTTTGTCTCACACCTAGGCAGTAAAGACTGCCAGCGATGTGTACAATGAGAAATCATGACAGTTTTGTCCTGTGTAACTTTCCAGCATACACGCAGATTGTGCCCGTTTTTAGAAAGATGTAATACATGTCCAGCGTGAGAGGAGATCAGGGTTCAGATTACATTGAATGCAGGCCTGTTGGTATGTATTATAGCTCTTTATAAATACAGACTGCATAGAGGGGAAAGACGACAAAGAGACCTGTGGACTCAGAGGGAGGGGGGTTTCTCAGGCCAGAAGTGAAGGGGGGATGATGTCAATCCAGCTAGGGAGGGGAAGAACGCACCTGATTCACAGGCTGAGAAGCATAAGGGCAGTGTGAATCAGCCGAAGTACGAGACGTACATCCCCTTTACAAGACTATGTTCACACGGCTTATTTTGGAACGGAAATACGGCGAGCGGGGAGAAAGTGACATGTCAATTATCCCGGCCCCCCCCGCCTCAAACCCACTGCATGGCACACAGCGTAATTGCAGGCGAAATCCCATCCGCAATTTTGCACCAAAACAAATTTTTGGATACGGCGTGTGACATAGCCTAAGAGTGGACATATGGCAGCATTGTGAATAAAGCGACCGTGATACTTACAGCGCACCACCTTGCATAGATGTGAGAGTTGAATGTGACACAAATGTGAAGTTGCTTACTAAAATGAATCCTTTGGACCACGGACATGTGTCTACAACAACAAGTCAGTGGAATTTACTGTGTGTGGGGCTATGAAGCAGATGGAAGATCATTGCACCTCTGCTAACGAAGTTGTAGTGGAAGAAAAGGCTTCAGTTTTCATGGCAGTATCTGAATTGGACCTGCACTGATTGGAAACTGACTGTCTTCTCTGATGAATCACGTTTTCTGTCTCATTGAATGGATGGATGTTGGGTTTCATGCCGACTGTCTTTCCTTGGGTTGATGGAATCTTTCAGCAAGACAATATGACATGGCTGGAAATGTCCAACATTGGTTGGAAGAATATGACTAAGACTTCGAAATACTACCCTGGCCCCTAATTCTCTAGAATTAAACCCAACTGAGCATCAGTAGGGCCAGCTAGACAGAAGTGTTGACTCTATGGATCCTCCCCCACATACCTTCTATTAGTCAAGGGATGCAAACAACATGGCTGCAGACATCTATGACAACCCACCAGGACCTTGTTGAGTCACTCCCAGCTCATCTAGCTGCTGTCCATGGTGCATACGGAGGTTACTCTGGATATTAACTAGTGGTCATAATAATGTGAAACACACGCATCCCCGAAGTTATTCACTCGATTGGAAATTGACCAAAATTTTGCCGGAATTTATCATGATAAACAGCAATAGCGCGAAGGACCTGCGTAATCAGGATGCGTGAAACTAATATATGAATACAAACTGTTTGAGGTGTAAGACGTCTTTTTGTCCCACCTACGCATTATTAGACGGTGTGTGTGTGTACGCTGTCTGCGCACACAAAATGAAAGGGGAGCTCTGATTGGTTTCTATGGGAAACAAAGAAAGTCTTACACATAGACAGTTTTCATACATGAGGCCCTAAGTGTATTACCATTTTAGATATGGACAAGGTGCTCTATTGGGTTCTATGTGAGGGATTTCAATAGAAGCTAACCAACACCATCTAGGGATGAGAATACCTTCACATTTGGCCAGGTCCCTGAACGGTTGGACAGTGAGCTGATAAATTCCAGCAGAATTTTGGTCAGTTCTGTTCAACCATTACATAGGTTATCAAGAGTGAGGGAAAGCTAGTGACCACTAATAGTGGTGAAATATACATTACACAGAGGTTATAGAGAGTGAGGGATAGATGTGAGAGGACTTTTCGTGGAGGGTTATAGATGCACATCAGGTTTAGAGAAGTGAGGGATAGAGGTGTAGCACCTCATAGTGGTGGGTTATACGTTACATACAGGTTATAGAGAGTGAGGGATAGATGGTGAGGACTAATAGTGGTGGGTTATACATTACATACAGGTTATAGAGAGAGAGGGATAGATGGTGAGGATCAACCCCTATTTGGGTTATAATGGACATACAAGGTATATTACTTCGAGCGATGAGGGATAGAGATGGTGAGGACTAATAGTGTGGGTTATAGTGCTTACATCAACTGGTTATCAGGAGTGAGGGATAGATGGTGAGGACTAATAGTGGTGGGTTATACATTACATACAGGTTATAGAGAGTGAGGGATAGATGGTGAGGACTAATAGTGGTGGGTTATACGTTACATACAGGTTATAGAGAGTGAGGGATAGATGGTGAGGACTAATAGTGGTGGGTTATACGTTACATACAGGTTATAGAGAGTGAGGGATAGATGGTGAGCACTAATAGTGGTGGGTTATACGTTACATATGGTTACTAGAGAGTGCAGGGGTTAGATTGGTGAGCACTCAATATTGTGGGTGGGTCATTGGTTACATACAAGGTTAAGGAGTGAGGGATAGATGGTGAGCACTAATAGAGGTGGAATATACATTAACTCAGAGGTATATAGAGATGATATAGATGGACCCTATCTACATATTAATTATAACACGAGTGGTGTGGTTAATATGTGGTGGGGGTTTATACATGAACACAGGTTTAGAGAGTGAGGGAAAAGATAGTGGAGCCACTAATAGTGGTTCGAGGTTTTACACTGACCACAGGTTATAGAGAGTGAGGGAAAGCTGGTTAGAACTAATAGTGGTGGGTTATACATTACATACAGGTTATAGAGAGTGAGGGATAGATGGTGAGGACTAATAGTGGTGGGTTATACATGACATACAGGTTATAGAGAGTGAGGGATAGATGGTGAGCACTATTGTGAGGATGTTAGGGAGGGGGTTATATACATGACATACAGGTTATAGAGAGTGAGGGACAGATGGTGAGCACTAAGTGGTGGGTTATACATGACATACAGGTTATAGAGAATGAGGGTAGATGGTGGAGCTACTAATAGTGGTGCGTTATATTAAATACTGGTTATATAGAGAATGAGAGATAGTTGGTGTGCCAACTTACATAGTGGTGGAATATAATCATTTACCACAGATGGTATTTAGAGAGAGGAGGGGATGGATGGTGAGGTAACTATTAGTGGTGTATTATACATGACATACAGGTTATAGAGAGTGAGGGATAGATGGTGAGGACTAATAGTGGTGGGTTATACATTACATACAGGTTATAGAGAGTGAGGGATAGATGGTGAGGACTAATAGTGGGTGGGCTTATAAACGTTCACATACAGGGTATAATAGAGAAGTGAGGGTAGTGGTGAGGACTATATAGTGGTGGGTTATACGTTACCTATCAGGTTATTAGAGGGTGAGTGGATAGAGGGTGAGGACTAATAGTGGTGGGTTATACATTACATACAGGTTATAGAGAATGAGAGATAGATGGTGAGCACTAATAGTGGTGGTGTTATTTATCGTTTCATACAGGTTTATAGAGAGTGAGGTGTAAAAAGTGGTGAGCATAATAGTGGGGGTTTATTACCATTTCATACAGGTTACTAGAGAGTGGAGGGATAGAAGAGTGAGGACTATATTGTCGGTGGAGTTATACATGACTACAGGTTATAGATGATGTGAGGGATGAGGGTGAGCAACTAATAGTGGTGGGTTATACATGACATCACAGGTTATAGAGGTGAGGGACAGATGAGAGCACTACCGTGGTGGCGTTCTACATGGAATACAGGTTATAGCGAATCATTGAGGTAGATGGTGGCACTAATAGTGGTGGGTTATACATTCACATAAACCGTTATAGAGAAAGGAGGGATAGATGGTGAGCACTAATAGTGGTGGAATATACATTACACAGAGGTTATAGAGAGTGAGGGATAGATGGTGAGGACTAATAGTGGTGGGTTATACATTACATACAGGTTATAGAGAGTGAGGGATAGATGGTGAGGACTAATAGTGGTGGGTTATACGTTACATACAGGTTATAGAGAGTGAGGATTTAGTTGGTGAGGACTCTAATAGTGGTGGGTTATACGTTACTACGGTTATGAGGAGTGAGGGATAGATGGTGAGCACTAATAGTGGTGGGATATACGTTACAAACAGGTTATAGAGTAGGTGAGGGATAGAGGTGATGGAATAATAGTGGTGGGTTATGACTTTAATACCAGGTTACTTAGGATTGAGGGAGAGATGGTGAGGATAATAGGGTGGGTTATAAGTTCACATATACAGGTTATAGAGAGTGAGGGATAGATGGTGAGCACTAATAGTGGTGGGTTATACATTACATACAGGTTATAGAGAATGAGAGATAGATGGTGAGCACTAATAGTGGTGGAATATACATTACACAGAGGTTATAGAGAGTGAGGGATAGATGGTGAGGACTAATAGTGGTGGGTTATACATTAACAACAGCGTTGTATAGGAGGAGTGAGGGATAGATGGTGAGGACTAATAGTGGTGGGTTATACATGACATACAGGTTATAGAGAGTGAGGGATAGATGGTGAGGACTAATAGTGGTGGGTTATACATTACATACAGGTTATAGAGAGTGAGGGAAAGCTGGTGAGCACTAATAGTGGTGGGTTATATCTGTAATACCAGGTTAATAGAGAGTGAGGAAAGTGGTGAGGATAGATCGTGGTGGAATTGGTTAGGAATATTACATTACACAGTGGGTTATAGAGAGTTGAGGGATAGTTGGTGAGGTAATAATGCTGGGGAATATACGATTAATAAGGTTATAGACGAGTGAGAGGATAGATGGTGAGGACTAATAGTGGTGGAATATACATTACATACAGGTTATAGAGAATGAGAGATAGATGGTGGCATTACTAAGTGGTGGGTTTATACATGACCTACAGGTTATAGAGAGTGGCAGGGTAGCATGGTGGGGACTAATTAGGGGTGGGTTTATACATGAATTAACAGGTTAGTTGTGTAGTGAGGGATGATGTGTGTGGTGCATAATAGTGGTGGGTATATAATGACATACAGGTTCTAGAGATCGTGAGGGGATAGATGGTGAGGACTTACCATATAGGTGAGAATATACATTTACAGAGGTTATAGAGAGTGGGGATAGATGGTGAGCACCTAATAGTGGTGGGTTTATACATGAATACAGGTTATAGCGAGTGAGTGGATAGATGAGTGAGGACTAAATAGTGGTGTGGGTTCTACCTTAACCTACTGGTTATAGCAGAGTGAGGGGAAAGCATGGTGATGCATAGAATTGGTGTGACGGGTGACTACCAACCCAGGAGTCTCCCTCTCACCAGTCTTGAATCGCCGTCTGCGCAGGAGGAGGAGGCGAGGCCACAGCATTCTCCCGGAAGACAATGGTCCGTGGGCCGTATTATGCAGCTGTGTTCTTATTTGGTAAAATAGAGAAAACACCTGTCTGACAGTCACGGCGTGTGCCGGTAAATTAACCGACGTATCTTCATGTGGAATCAGCCGTGCATTTCACATATCCCGGAATGCTCCAGTGATCATGTAACACTATCCTCAGTACTTACTGCCAGTCCCGGTCGCCATTTTCTCACAAACAATAGAGTGAGAGAAAATGAAACGAGTAACGCGCTTGGGTGATGACGTCAGAGCCGAGGGCCCGCCGTGCGGATGTTGTGTTCACTGTGGGGACTAAGAAAGAGTCATCCATACGCTCCTTCGCTTCTCATTGATGCACGAGTCCAATCACTGGTTGGCATTGACAGTCATGTTCTGCATTAGTACGGAATAGTTAGGTTCACCAGCTCCTGAGGGGTTGCTCAGCCCTTTTCCTCACCAGGCTCTTTTTTTTTGTGGGTGTCAGTGCTGTAACGCTGTTTTGTTATTCTGAAGATCACTTATACAAGTCCCTTATGGGGAAAAGTAAAAAACAAAACAAAAAAGTACATAAACACAACAAAAAATTTAAATAATCTAAATCACGTACACCTCTCCTTCTCCTTCGTACAAACGCACAATCGCCCGAAACTGAAAAAATAATAGTATGCATATTTTGATAATCGCCTGAGCTGGCGTAAACGAAATCCTCCATTAAAGTTATTATGTTAATGAATCCCACGCAGATTGTGAACACCGTTAAAGGATCAGGTTCACACGGCGTAAATGCGGCCCATAGACAATCATTACCAGGCAGGCGCATATTCGAGTCAGCTTATACCACCACTCCGTCATATTATCGCGCCCTCACCTCCCCCCTCCCCCCACTCACACCCCCCACGCGGCGGATTAGCAGGGCCGGGAAGAGGAGTAATTAATCCATAGTTTGTATGTAGAACTGTGATTACTGAATGTCCTGGGACGTATTCCAAGCAGTCATTTTGCGCATCCGGCGTCAGTATATTACGGACCTGATATTGTCCCATTTTAAGCCGTTGTGCCCAGGGCCTTAAAAGCAAAAGTCACAGGACTTCTGGTTTTTATTTCATTCCCACGCACATAAAATGAAATTTAAAAAGCCGGATCAAAAAGGCATATAAATGCCAAATGCGTTATGCAAATTAAAACCACCACCCTACCCCTCCCCCACACACACAACACTCCAAGGAAAAAGAAAGGCTATACACGGTTTGTATTAAGAAATTAAAAAAAGTTATGGCGCTCAGAAGTTAGTTGATGCATAAATAGTGTTTTACAACAACTACCAACACTATTTTTTTTTAAGTGCCTTCAAATAAAAAACTACATATATTGGGTTATCGCTGGTATAATCGTGTCGGCCAACCAGAGAAAAACAAAACTTGTTCCACTTATTACTGCATGGGGGAGGTCGTTAAATCGAATAAATAAAAAAAGAACTATTTACTAGGATTGCAGTTATGATTTTCTTTCATCCTGGCTTCCAATATATTCGGATTTAAAACGATTCAAAAAGTCTTGTCCCCCAAAATAATTGTCAAACTTATTCCACAATAAAACAAGCCCATCATAAACAGCTCGGTAACAGGAAAAAATAAAAAAAAAAGTTATGGCTTTCTCAAGTGAAAGGGGGCAGTACTTCCCCTGAAACGTCGCAAAGGTGTGTGGTACATTCCACCTGGTGTCTGATGAATCCACTTCACCAAGGGCTCTGGGGAACATGATGGACTAAATCGAACACTTTCAGAGGCTGCCTGTTCGGGGACAATTGAGTTATACACATATACAATTAAAAATTGCCTTAGAGTCAATGAAGTGCTTATCTAACTTGTATGTACAGTGTTCTTAGTCAGTCACACCATGTATATATTCATTAAAGGGGTTAGTCTCACTATAAGGAATTGCTTTTTTTATGTTAAAAACGATCTTGCAAAAACAAATGTCACTTTGCAATATATGTTCATTAACAGTGTCCTATCTATTCATGAGATATCCCCTCTTTGTATTGGTGCATCAGCTCCTCCAGGTCACTAAAGTACAGAACTGTTTTGTATCTCATGATAGGAAGCCAGCTCTGGTATGCTAATAGCTACAACTGGTCTCTACTGCAGCCCTTGTGGATAAGTCACTAAAGTTGCCCGTGAATTCAAAATATCAATCCAAGAAAACAGGGGCTGAGGCTATGATGCAATCAACTGTTACATGTTACATAGTTTGTAAGGCCGAAAAAAGTCAAGACGCTCCTTTCAGTTCAGCTGTTTTTGATACAAGTGTTGATCCAGAGGTAGGCAAAAAAAAACCAATAAGGTAGCTAGAAGCCAATTGTCTCATTTGGAGGGAAAAAAATTCTTCCGACTATCACTATATGGCATATCCCTGGCTATCAAAACCCATTTTCTCCAAGAATCCCAGTTCATTTAACTTTGTTATTTTATTACCCTCCATGAATGCATACTGAACCTTTTCTCGAACTCTGTTTTTGAATTTACCATGACAAGTTCCTCGGGCAGAGAGTTCCACATTCTACTGCTCTATAAGAGTAACGAATCCCTTTCTATGTCTCTATAGAAACTTTCGTTTCTCGACGTAGAGGCATGGTTCCCTTGCTTCTAGCATACAGTCTGAGTAAAAATAAATCTTGAGAGAGATCCTATATTGACCTTGATATATTAAAAACATATTTATTTGCCCCCCCCAAAGCGTCTTTTTCTAAACTAAATAATCTTAATCTTAAAATCTTTCTGGTTTGCAGTCCCCCCACCCTTTTATTTTTTTGGCCCCTTTGTCCCTGTTCAAGTCTACAACGGGGTTTCTAAAACTTTTTAAAAACCGGGGGCCGGGGTTCACGGTCCTCAGACTTTGGAGGGCGGAAATTATAAAAAAAAAAAAGTTTTACTTTGGGGTCGATACATTCGGTGTACCCAATTTATATGTTTTTCTTTTGAAGCTTTTTTTTAAAAAAATAAGTTTTTTTTGTGTAAAAACTTATTTTGCATCGCTGTTTTCTGATGGCCTAATTTTTATATTTTTCCGTATACAGAGCTGTGAAAGGGACTTTTTTTTGCGGGAAAAACCGACGTTTTACTGGGCCCTTGGCATTTTATGGCTTTTTGTCACTTTTTATTCCATTTTACATGCTGAGGGATGAACAAAAACCCACTTTTCTGACTTTTTTCGGCGTTCCCCGGCGGGTTAAAAACATGACGATTTAAGGGAAAATTGTTACTCGTGGCAATACCAAATATGTTGCTTTTTTTTTGGATCTTTTTTCGGGTGTGGGGTTTTTTAAAAGGGGAAAAAGAGAGTGTACGTTTTTTATTTTTTGTGTTTCATTTTTTTTTTTCACTTTTCCCCAAGGGGATTTGTTCGGTATATGCAGCATTGCGGTATCACCTGCCCAAATTTGAAAAAAACCCCAAATCTGACCAATTTTATAGTTCCCAGCTCTCCCAGATGACAAATGTGCTTGCAAAATAGGGTTGGGGGCCCGAATAGATCACTGCAGGAACAAACTTGTCCCCTTGGAAAACTGGGAATATAACAATGTGCCCGACTTTGTGACCCTTACAACGTCTTTTACCCAGCTTTCCCAGAATAAAAGCTAAACATGCAACAGGGAGGGAAAGCACATTACAATCCATAATAATTATAGGGCTTCTAAAAAGGGGGTCCCCCTTGTCGACAAGTTGGCCCTTTTCCAAAGGCTCCTGTCCGACTCGGAGGTTGGGGGGAAGGGGGGGGCCCCGCCCAGAGTTGGAGGAGAGGGGGGCCCCTGCCCAGAGTCGGGAGGAGGGGGGGGGCCTTGCCCAGAGTCTGGGGAGAGGGGGGGGCTCCCCCCGATCTGGAGGGGGGGGGGGGGGCCCCGCCCAGAGTTGGAGGAGGGGGGGGGCCTCTGCCCGGTCGGAGAGAGGGGGGCCCCTCCCAGAGCTGGAGGAGAGGGGGGGCCCCCGGCCCGAGTTGGGGGGAGAGGGGGGGCTCCTGCCCGGTCTGGAGGAGAGGGGGGGCTCCGCCCGGTCTGGAGGAGGGGGGGCTCCTCCCCATCGGAGGGAGGGGGGGCTCCTGCCCCGGTTAGGAGGGGGGGGGTCCTCCCCCGGGGGGGTCTGGATGGGAGGGGGGGGGGCCCTGCCCAGGGCCCTGGGGAAGGAGGGGGGGGGGCTCCTGCCGGGGTCGGAGGGGGGGGGGGGGCCCTCCCCCAGAGTCTGGAGGAGGGGGGGGGCCTTTGCCCGAGTTGGAGGAAAAGGGGGGGGCCCTGCCCGATTGGAGGAAAGGGGGGCCCCTGCCCGAGTTGGAGGAGGGGGGGGGTCCTGCCCAAGTTGGGGGAAAGGGGGGGGGGCTCCTGCCCAAAGTCTGGAGGAAAAGGGGGGCCCCTCCCAAGAGTCTGGGGGGGAGAGGGGGGGGGCTCTCCCCGGGGGGGGAGGGGGGGCTCCTGCCCGGGGTGGAGGAGAGGGGGGGCTCCTGCCCTGGGTCTGAGGAGGGGGGGGCCCCTCCCTGGTTGGGGGAGGGGGGGGCTCCTGCCCGAGTTGGGGTAGGGGGGGGGCCCTCCCCTGGGTCTGGGGAAAGGGGGGGGGGGCTCCTCCCCTGGGGTCTGGAGGAGGGGGGGGTACTGCCCTGGGTTTTTGGAGGGGGGGGTTTTACTCCCCTGGGCCCGGAGGGGGTTTTGCCCTGCACTCCGTGGCCCCGCCGCCTTCGGGGGGGGAGGCTTCTGCCCGGCCCTCCGAGGCTCCGCCCTGCCTCTCGGGGGGAGCTTCTCCCCGGGCATCCGGGTTCCTCCCCCGCCTCTCGGGGGGGAGGCTTTTCCCCCGGGGAACCCCCGTGGGGTCCTGCCCTGCCTTGGAGGGGGGTTTTGCCCTGGCACCCCGTGGCCCCTGCCCGCCCTTTCGGAGGGAGGCTTTTGGGCCCCCTGGCCCTCCGTGGTCCCGGCCTTTTGCCTCTGGGGCTTCCTCCGTGGGGGAAAATTTGGGGAATGACCCACCCCTGGGGGGGGGGGGGGGGGGTGGGGGTTGGGGAGGGGGGAGGGGGGGTGCAGTAAATGGGGGGGGTTGTGAGTGATGGGAGAGGGGGCACTCCAATGTTTATTGCAAGTTCCCCCCTCTACCACTCATCAAGCACCTCCCATATCGCAAATGTCCCCCCAGGACCCCCCATCAGTCCATTTGGTCCCCCCCCCCCCCCCCCCCCCCCCCCCCCCACCCCCCCCCCCCCCGAAGGGCCCCTTGTTGTTTCATGATGGCTTCTTGTTGGTCACCCCCCTGGCACCCCCCATGATGGGGGGTCTGTGGGCGGGGGGGGAGGGTGACGGAGGATGCAAACAGGCGCGGAAGGGGCCAGCTTTTAGCGATCGACCACTGAATAGGGGGAGCGCTCGCCGCTGCCCCCGCCGTGCCTTCTACTGTCAAAGTCGGGAGGCGGAGGCGCGGCGGGGGCCGATAAAAAATCCCCGTAGTTTGGGCCCCCGTTCTACATGTCTTTCCCTTTAATGGTGCGAAAAAAAGTACACAATTTCCCTGTGTTTTCGACCTGCTTGTATAAATGGGGGAAATGATGTTCTAATGTGCACTATGCCCCTTTTAATACACCCCCTAATCCTGTTTTTCCTTGGCAGCTCTGCCTGACACTGGTGTTCAAATTTGTTTCGTCCACCGGATTCCCAAATCCCCTTTTTTATGTCATTTTACCCAGTGTTTTTCCATTTAAAAGTAGTCATGTAAAAAGGAAATTTTTCCCCCCCATGTGCCTAACCCCTTGCATTTTCTGTGTTAAACCCCATCTGCCATTTCCCCGCCCGGCCCCCAATTTCCGATCCTTTGTAATTAATTATCCTCTATTGGTTTTACTTTAAGGTTGTATCATCTGTTGTTTCCAATATGGGGTCTTTTTTTGGGGTTTTATTAATTTTGACCTTAAAGTCCCGAACCTGTAATGGTTCTAAAGAAAATCTAATGAAAATGAACCCCCCGAGTCCCGGTAGGTGCTTCCCTTTTTCTTAGGCTTGTGGTTGAGCCCAAAAAGCCCTAGTGACACATTGGGATGTCTCTAAAAACGCAGAATTTTGGGGGAATAAGTCGATTTCATTTACCTGGTCAACTACCGGTTCCAGTTAAAATGGATCAAAATGAAAATCTGCAAAATGACTTTTGAAATTTCAAACCCCCCTTTTTTTAATTCCTGAAACACCCAATGGGTTAAAAAAACTTCCAAATGTGTTTTTAATACTTTACTAGTGTAGTTTCTTAGATGGATTTTTATGGGGGTTTCTAAACTAATTTAAAAAAGTGCCAACCTACATAGACAATGGGAATGCTAGTTTTAAAACTATTTAAGTGGAAAAAAATTCTGTGTTAACTTTTTTAAAAGAAAAAATTCAACTTCTACTGAATCTTTCCCCAAAAACTAATTTTTCAAATTTCTAGCTCTTATGACTTAACTGCTGTTTTAGATGGTAGGGTTTTAATGTGATAGGTTCCCTTTAAAGGGGTGTTAGTTTAGTCAAGGCATGATAAAAAATAGAAGAAAAGTGAAAAACCTACTTTGTAAATGTTCCATTGTTGCGGCCCTCCCAGTGATCCCAACAAATTACTTCTACACTCATTCTTCATGTGACGCTGCAGCCATTTACAGGCCACAGCAGTCACATCCTGGATATTATGTCTTGACGGACCAACAAGCATTTTTTGGTGTCGGAACAAACTTTTAAATGCTGACATACAGTATCTCACAAAAGCGGGTACGCCCCTCACATTTTTGTAAATATTGTATTGTATCTTTTCATGGGACAACACTGAAGATATCATACTTTGGTACAATCTAAAGTAGTCAGTGTACAGCTTGTAGAACAGTGTAAATTTGGCGTGCCCTGAAATAATTCAATACACAGTCATCAATGTATAAATTGCTGTCAACAAAAGTGAGTACACCCCTAGGTGAAAATGGCCAACTTGTGCATAAATATTTTGTGTGGCCGCCATTTTTTTCCATCCCTGCCATTACTCTCTTGGGCAGGGAGTTCACTAGAACTTCACTGGTCACCACTGGAATCCTCTTCCACTCCTCCATGAAGACATCACAGAGCTGGTGGATGTTAGAGACCTTGTGCTCCTCCACCTTCCGTTTGTGTATGCCCCACAGATGCTCAATAGGGTTTATCTGGAGACATGCCTGGCCAGTCCAACACCCTTAACCTCATTTTCTTTAGCAAGGCAGGGTCATCTTGAAGGTGTGTTTGGGGTCGTTATCATGTTGGAATATTGCCTTGTGGCCCAGAAGGGAGGGGATTATGCTCTTCAGTATGTCACAGTACATGTTGCTGTTCATGGTTTCCTCAATGAACTGTAGCTCCCACAGTTGGCAGCACTCATGCAGCCCCCAAACCATGACACTCCCTCCTCCATGCTTGACTATAGGCGAGATACACATGTCTTTGTACTCCTCACCTGATTGCCGGCACACACTTGACACCAGACTCGGACTGGCCCATCGGGGAGTCAGTGGATCCCCCGGTGGGCCCCGAGCTCCTGTGGGCCCTGGAGGCAGTGCCGCAGCTCCCCGGGGCCCAACCGCCGCATCCTGTCCCTGACCAATGTCCCTGATTCCCAAGACTGTGCGGTGTCAGCGGAGCAGAGCACCATCGCTCTGTACACCCTGGTAGGCCTAAGCTACTAGGCCTTAAGCCTACCAGACGCCGGCCTCTAGTGATGATGCAGGTGGCACTGTGACGTCACATCACTATGCCTATGCCGGCGGGGAGCTCGGAGCGTCCTGGAGTGGGAGAAAGGTGAGTGGTCGTTTTTTTTGTTTTGTTTGTTTTTTAAATATATGTAAGAAAAGGGGGCCCTGGCCACCTGACTGAATACTAAAGGGGGCTCTTACAACCTGGCTAAATACTAAAGGGGGCACTGACCACCTGGCTAAATACTCAAGGAGGCACTGACCACCTGGCTAAATACTAAAGGGGACTCTGACCACCTGGCTAAATACTAAAGGAGGCTCTGACCACCTGGCTAAATACTAAAGGGGACTCTGACCACCTGGCTAAATACTAAAGGGGGCCCTGACTACCTGGCTAAATACTAAAGGAGGCCCTGACTACCTGGCTAAATACTAAAGGGGTCACTGACCACCTTGCTAAATACTAAAGGGGGCTCTGACTACCTGGCTAAATACTAAAGGGGGACCTGACTACCTGGCTAAATACTAAAGGGGGCCCTAGCTACCTGCCTACTATATAAAGGGGGCCCTGGCTACCTGCCTACTATATAAAGGGGGCCCTGACTACCTGTCTACTATATAAAGGGGGCCCGACTACCTGCATACTATCTAAAGGGGGGTCCTGACCACCTCCAGCCTACGTAACTGAGACTCACCAACACCTACCTACAGCCTACCTAACTGGGGCCCACCAAACTAACTGGGGCCTACTTATCTACTTGGGGTCTATTTACCTACCCATCTGTGGCCTACTTATCTACCTTACTTGGGCATACCAACCAACCTACCTGGGGCCAGCCTACCAACTTATCCAGTGGGGGTCTACCTACCTAAATAGGGCCTATCTAGCTACCTGGTGCCTTGCCCATTTGCCTACCTACCTAGGTTTTTCCCTATTTCCCGGGTTAAAAAAATTGTGGGGGGAAAGAAGCCCATAGCTTTTGCAAAATTTCCCCCGGGGGTTTGCCTTTCTCCTCACTATCCAATTTTTTAAAAGAATTTGCTTCTAAGTTATGGCTTTTACCCGCTCTCTCCCCTTTTAAAGTTTGTACAAAAGGTGGAAAATAGGTAAAGAGGTGTTTGGAAAAATGAGGATTTTTAAGATATTGTGTGAAAATTTGCAGGGAAATTTGTGGCGGGGACAAGTCATAAAATTGGCGGTGGGGAATGGATGGAGAAAAAAAGGGGGAATAAAAACGACTCAAAAGAACGAAACGACCTAATCAAACAGGACTCCCCTGTGAGCCCCCTGTTTTCGGGGGTTATTTTACTTTTATATGGATCAGTGTTTGTATTCACTAAAAATGTGATGTGCCCGAGCGGGTTTTCTGCCCACTTTTGGGGGCTCCACATTGGCGGGTGTTGTAGGTTAAAACACCCCCAGTATAGTGGCGGATATATTTGGCAGTTTAAACACTTGCCCTAATTTTAAAAGTGAGGGAACCCCTGCCCTGTGGGGAGTTTCACTTTTACTTTCTTGGGGTGTTTTTTTTTAAGAAGTTTTTGAGGGGTTGACCGGGGGAAAGGGGGGTGGGGGAGGGGGATATGGAGGGATTTAAACTTGGGCCATGTGTCATGTTTTTTTTTAGACTGACATATGTGTGAGACAAACAATATGTAAAAACCCCCTTTGGGTTTTGCATCCTACACAATACAGTTTTTTTTAGAAATACTGAAATTTATGTGGTAAAAGGGGCGCATTTAGGGCCCGAAAGGGGGGTTTAATGTTTTCTTGTACAGTAACTTTTAGGGGGGGCCCCCAAGATAAAAACCCGGTGCAGAGGCGTAATTTTCAAGCTTAAATGAAATGGGCCCCCCATTTTCCCAAACCACCATTTAAATGCGGGTATCTTCCTATGTGGAAGGGGGGCATTTGGGCCCCCTCATGGTTTGGGGGGCCCGGAAGCGACTGCAACCCCCTGCCCCCCCTTTAGTTTCGCCCCCCCCCTGGGGGGCCCCCGGGCCCCCCAACCCCCACACTGCTTGCACCATCTAAACCAAATAAGTTTATCTTGGCTCTAGCCCACGGGAAATGGTTCCAGTAAACCCCCCCTAGCCCGCTTGTCTTTAGAAAAATGTTTGGGGTTTTGTGCATTACCCTTTCAAAGAGGTTTCCCTTTTGGGGACGAAGAAAGGTAAAACCAATTTTTTTAAATTTTGTCCCTAAAAAAGATATAAAAAAATTTTTTTACAAAAATGGGAGGGGTGTATTAAATTTTTTTTAAATACTTTATATAGTCAACATTCAATTGGGAACTTTTTAAAAAAAGCAAATTTGGGAAAAAATGACATACACAACAACTTAAATACACAAAATTTTTTTAAAATTTTACATTTAAACCATTTTTTTAACATCATTCCCCATATGAAAACTGAGAAAAAAAGGGTTTTGCTGTGATGATGGGTATTTTTTAAATTTACTTACCCTTGCTTTTTTGGTAAAATTCTAGGCACGCAATTTTTTTGGCACTTTGTATTTGTGTTAGATATCATGCATTCCCTTCATTAATGATCACCTTTTGTGGAGCATAAAGTAGAATGTAAAGCAAGAACTGCAAAATCATGGTCAAATAAAACAGCACATGAAACATGAAAACCCTTGCGAAGTTTCATTTAGAGGCAGTGCTCTTGCACCGTGATCATTTTGCTGCACACAGTTGTTGGAAAATTTTTTGGGTTTTGAGGCCCCTTTCACAAAAATTATTGTTTGTTTTAAAAATGGAATGGGGGATAAAATTGTAGCTTTTTTTAAGCCAAATTTTTCTATTTTAATTCCGTTATCCCTCTTTGTGTTTCCCGGGAGGAAGAGGTCAGTTTGTGATTTAAAT
Source organism: Phyllomedusa bahiana (assembly GCA_025379985.1). Lineage (NCBI taxonomy): Eukaryota > Metazoa > Chordata > Amphibia > Anura > Hylidae > Phyllomedusa > Phyllomedusa bahiana. The sequence goes on along the minus strand of JAODAL010008631.1, from coordinate 9,465 downwards.
TCTAAGTTTCCTCTTTCAGTCACAAAAAATTTTAGGGAAAAAAAACAAAACCCAAAAAAGAAAATTAAAATTTAATAGGAAACAGCTAAAAAAAAAACTCCCTTTAAATGAGGATGCTTCCCAAAACATTTTAAAAAATAAAAAAAATACTAATTTTACTTTGGGTTCATGCGTCGCACCGCCGTCCCTTGCCGGGACGGGCACGCTTGTGTTTCCCCAGCTTGGCCCCCATTAGATTCAGCTCTCCATGTTCCTGCTCCATTGCAGTCCTCTGCAAAGTTCATTTGTGCACGTTGTGCCCCTAGGGTGCCACACTCCTTTCAAAAGTAAAATTTTAAAAGGGGCCTGCGAATTTTATTTTTTTAATCCGGGGGGGAGATTTCTATGTTTGAGTTTAATTCCATCACACTCTGCCAGACCATTGGTGCGTTTTCTTAAGCCATGATTTTTCCCCTTTTGCCACTTGTTTACCCCGGCCCTTTCGGGTATTCCCATTTGCTACGTGCCTGCCTCCCCCCTGTCTTTATTGTTGGTGTCCTAAACCCATTTTCCCCAAGGGTTTTCCCAAAAACCCCTTACCCCCTGGTTTGCCACCACAAGCAAGTCGCGTCACAGGTAGCGACCTGGGAGTCTCCCGCCGCACAAGACCAAAAGGCCTCGCGATGATCACTGCTTGCGGTTGTTCAGCGGATCCACTCTACATCCATGACATACTTTCTTTGGGGCCTTTTTTTAAGGCAGGGCATGCCAATTTGGAAAGGTTTTTCACCAAAAATAATGGCATACATGCCTCACAAACCCCTTTTTATTTGTTTTAGACGTTTCTTGACAAAAATTTGTGGCCCCATTCGACAAATTTGGGGGTAGGTAAAAGGTGGTGGCTTTCGTCGGCCCAAAAAAATTTGAAATGTTTATTCTTCCCACCCGGGTTTTTGGGGGGAATATGAAACCCTTTCTATGTAAGGGGGGGGGCTTTTTCTCCGCTAAACCCCGGAAAAAGCCGCCCCCCGGGGACTTTTGTGAACCGCAAGAAAACCGAACCCAAAAACCATTAAAAAAACCCAAAAAGGGACTTGGGCCCGTTTCCGTCTAAACGGCCCCCCATTTTGCAAAGTGTTGGGGCAAAATTTGCGCGTTTTGTAGCATTAAAATAAGGGGCCCAATTATAAAAATTACAAATAGACAAACAGCCTAAAACCCGTGCCCGATTTATAAACCCTGTGATAAATGTGGGCTTGTAAGAAAGTTTGTCCCAAGTTTAAAAACTTAAAAAAATTGTTATTAAGCTTTTAGCCCTACCTCGTGGGCCTGGCCCGTTGAATTCAGGGGCTTTCTTTTTGTCTGCCCCTTCTCCTCCCTCTTCCCCCCCCCCCTCAACACAACAATCTCCTCCCCTTTAAATTCTATACACAGGGGGGGGGGGGGCGGGGGTTTGCTGCCAAGTTAACCCGGGGTTGCCTTTTTGTCTATAGTGTTTGGGGCCAGAGGTTTTGTGAAGCTGTGTATGCTAATAGCAGAGCAGGGGGGTGTAAAAAGTTTTCCCATAACCCCCGCTGTAGCATACATATTCCCCATTCCGAACAACAAACCCCATCAAAAAGACCAGGGAGTGGGAAGTGTTTTCTTTACTCAGGATGTGTCACTATTTTTGCAGAGGCCTGAAGCGTTCCCAATGGGCCCCCCGATCTTTATAGTAAAATTTGAAAAAGTCCAGTTTCCAAAAACACAAACATGAATTTTAGTAACACACAGGGTCATGCTGTAAGCCTCAAACCCCTGCTCTTTCAATCTTTGTAGAGAAAAGAGGAAGCAGGGACAACCCGGGTTTTTAAACCACTTTCACAACACAGAACCCAAGCCTTCCCCCTCCTCCATACAGAAGCATTCTGGCAGGAGGGGCCTTGCTCTGACCCTTTTTTGAAGGGATGATCATAAACCACAGCCAGTGAATTTAAAGGGCAAAAGGTTGGGTGTATAGGATTTTAGAAAACTGATGTACTACTTTAACAGGGGTAACTCAAAAATCTAGGGCATTTTTAAAGAACATATATTTTCAAAGCTGCTTGTTTTTTAAAGATCTTTTTAATTAAAACCCAATCTTTTTTACCCAGAAACCCCCTTTAAGGCCCATGTATGAAAACTTTGGTCTAAACTTTTTTTTGCCGTAACAACCAATGACAACTTCCCTTTATTTCATATAGGCTCAAAAAGATTAAAGCGTCCCCTGTTGGTTTTCTATGGCAACAAAGAACTCTTAGACCTAGACTTTTTTTATACTGAGTCCCCAAGGCCCCCGTTTACACGGGTTATTTTCCGGTTGGCGCCGACTCCGCGCCGGGTTTCGCTGCAGTACGGCGCCAACCGTCCGGAGTAATTACGGTAATCCATGCCTCAGAGAGAACATGGATTCCCCACTCCTCCCCGCTTGGGGGAATCCGCTTTCGGGGGGAGAAATGACATGCACATTATTTACGGGGCGGGCGTGCCTAAACAAGGCTTTTTTTTTATGGGCCGGGGCGCGCCCCCCCCGCCCCCTCCCCGGCCCCCCGCCCCCCTTATTCACGCCGGATTGTGAGCCAACCGGTCAAAATTCCCTGTAATAAGCCCCTGTGAACACTCCTAAGGTCGACCTTTGTTAAATCTGCCCCATTATGTATTGTCTAATCCCAGTGACACACACATAATGATATTGCACACTGACATGTCTATGGTTTTTGCAGCTGCTGTACTTTTTATCCTAGATACAAACACTGTGGGCAAAATTTCCCATGGGATGGTATGTATCATACACCCTCTGTGATAAAATTACTTTGTAGACGCTAATCTTTGTATACGGCCCGGCTCACATATGCATGTTCCTTTAGGAAGCTGTGGGAGCTGTGGATGTCCATTGTGAATTTTCAAGAACCTAGGTCACATTATTATAATTTTACTCAGGCCACTATATGGTCTTCACTATTTTATGGGCACAGCAGTGTGTGTGTACTGTGCTGCCCTAGTAGGTAAGCAGTGTTCTTTCAGCACTATAGTTATAACAATTTAGGGGTGTTATTGGTGACGCAAGTTCTAGGCACGCAAACAATGCAGTATGGGGTATTAGTCAAAGTTAAATTTAGTAGTGTGGCCTGCAGTATAAACATATTGATGTGTAAAATATGATTGTATGTGAAACAATTGCTGCTTCTTATTCTTTCATGATTCAGGCTCCTGAACAGCAGTACCTACCATTGTGACTCTCAAAATGCATTTAGATGACCATCTCTGCTACAAGGGCATTACTCTGTTACACAGATAATGGTATGCCCTGTAGTGGTGGCAAGTGCAGTGGGTCATTTTAAAGGGAATGTATCACCCATCCTTTTTTCTCATTAAAACCAGATAATGTTGCATACAGTGCTCCCTCAAGTTACAATCACCTCAGGATACAATATTTTCAACATATAATGGTCTTTCCTGGGACATTGTATGTTCAGTCTGGTTTAAAGATACGGGGCGACATGTATGAACGGGGCTGCGCCAGATATATGGCGTCTTTTCAGCCCGATATCAGGTGCAGCCCCGTTCATACATTTTTAAATCTCCCGCACGCCACTCCTGGGCGCACTACATAGCACCTGCGGCGCTTTGTAATGCGCCCGATCTCGGTGGATGTGTGGGAGGCGGAGCGCACTAGAACCACAGCAAAGCTAGATATTTGTAGCTTCGCTGCTACATTTCTAGGCACATTACAGCTGAAACAGGTATACCACTTTCAAAATGCAAAGATGTCTATAAAATGATGGTGCGCTCACATTCAAAGCTGTAGTGGCTGGTGAGATATGGCGTTTGAAAGTCAAATGTTCAAAATATTGTTACCCTTTTGCTTCTCAGTTTAAAATATAATTATTGGTTACGACTTTATAACACAAGTGGAGGCTCTGGGGTCAGAGATACGGTCTCCACTGTAGAAGAATGGTTCTTGCCTTGTGGGTTCCAGGGCATTAACCAGTGGTGAGGCTGGGATTAAAGGGGTTGTCTCGCTACAATGATTGGGTTTTAATTAAAAGATCTTTAAAAAACAAGCAGCTTTGCAATATATGTTCATTACAAATGTCCTACTGATTTTGAGTTAGCCCTGTTAGTAGTAGTACATCAGCTTCTAAAATCTCTATAGCAGCCGACCTGTTGATCTTTATCTCACTGGCTGTCAGGTCTGGTGACTCATCACCTTCAGAATACAGGTCAGAGCACAGAGCCCCTCCTGCATAGAATGCTCTGTAGTGGAGGGAGGGGGAGGGCTCTGGCTTCTGTGTCTGTGTAGCTGTGCTGCCTGGATTAACCCTGTGTGTGCCTGCTTCCTCCTGCTACACAGATTGAGGAGAGCAGAGGTGAGGCTGATCAATAGATGTGACAGCAGTGACCCTGTGTGTTACTATAATCATGATGTGTCTGTGGAGCTGTGACTATACTAATAGAACAGATCAGGGGGCATGTGAACGCTTCATGCTCTGCTGTACTAGTGACACATCCTGAGTATAGTAACACTTCACAGCTTCCCTGTGTCTGTTCTGACAGGGTCTTTGTTGCTGGAGATGTGGAGATGTGTATGCTAAGCAGGGTGTATAGGAACACTTACATCCCCCCTGCTCTGCTATTAGCAATCACAGCTTCACAGAACTCTCTCTGCTGTCTCTGTGGAGCTGACAATACAGCTGATCCAGGAGCCTGCAACAGACCTAGGCAGGCACACACAGGGTTAACTCTAGCAGCAAACCCCCTCGCCCCTTCCCCCCCCCTGCTGTATAGAAGTTACAGAGGAGAGCTGTCTGTGTGCTGAGGGGAGGGGGTAAGAGGGAGGAGAAGAGGCAGACAAGAAGCACGCCCCTCAATTCAACTGCCAGGCACAGAGATAGGCTGAAAGCTCGTAATGAGACAACTCCTTTAATGTCCTTGTCTCTCTACCTCACCCACATTTTACCCACCCTTGGTTGAACTTGATGGACACGTGTCTTTTTTCAACCGTACTAACAAATGTAACTATGTAAAAAACATAAATAAATTGTAAAGATGCAAAAAGCTGCAGTAAGTGGGAAAAAACAGTTTTCAACAAAAACGTGCTGAATAACATTTGCAGAGTCTATGAATTTGTTCTGAAAAATAGTATCGCCTCCATCAGTTCCTTCTTCCTAGATGACCTCACATCTGATCTCATTATTTCCAGGCTAGAGAACTAACTTGGGTTGACTGCAAAGCAGTGAGCACATGAGCAACATCTCATTTCAGGGTACAAAGGAACTGCCTCATGCACAGTCAGTTTTTATGAATGGTTGAACTCTTCTACTTCTTTGAAAGCAAGTAAAACATTTTGCTGAAATCTGGTCAATCTGTTTACTATGGGAACGGAATCTTTTCCCCTGTAGTAACGCATTGCCTGCTCCATGATATCCAAATACTTTTCAAAATGAAACTTCTCATCTGACGAAGCTGAAGATATTGGAGCAGTAACACTGGCAAGACCCAATTCATCTTGCTTTTGGCACTGCATCGAACTAACTGTAACAACTTATTATATATTTTGGGAGTCAGAGTCGGTACATTTTATAACGACTCCGACTCCACCAAAATGAGCACTGATGCTGACTCCACAGCCCTGTTTTACTAGTATTTATGAAGAATAATTGTTATATACCTGGATCACTTGAGTACTGTATTTTATACATTATTGAATATGGTTTTTTTTTATTAGATAGTAATAAAAGATAAGTTTTAAGAAGAAAGTTTTTTGTTCAGTGATTCTATAGATAAATCCCCAAAATGATCCATGGGAACGTAAAGGGCTTGTTTAACTCCCTAAAAAACTGAGAAATAAAAAAAAAGTACTTACCTGTTTAATCCATGGAGCGCTGAAGCTCTGGCAATGACTTTGGTATTTGTTTACTCCGGCTGGCAAGTGACCCCCAAAGTCAATCAGTAGTCTCAGCAGTCACATGCTGTTTCATTGACATCACTGCTCACAGTGTTTACTTCTATAGCGGTGGTGTAAATGGAATGGTTCGTAACCGCTAAGGCATTGATAGTCAGATGCCAATAAATTCTACGCCAAGCTTGAGAAGTGTGTCTTTGAGCAATCTAGACTGCTTTTTGTGGGTTACATCATGACCGACAGAGGTCTTCAGATGGATCCTGCCAAGCTGTCTGGCGTCCTACAGTGACCTCGTTCTGTGGGGCTCCGGGCCATTCAATTCTTCCTGGGCTTTGCTAATTATTATCGGCAGTTAATCCATCACTTTTCCATCGTCTTAGCACCTATAGTTTCTCTTACCAAAAAGAACGCCAATCCCAAGTTAAGTCCGCCAGAGGCCGAAGAGGCATTTAATCACTTAAATATGCCTTTGCTTCTGCTCCAATCTTGTCTCATCCTGATCTGGAGAAGCTGATGTTTCTTGAAGTGGATGCGTCATCTTTGGGGGCCAGAGCGGTTCTTTTGCAAAAATTCTTCAGTTGGAGAATTATACCATAGGAGACCGTGAATTACTGGCCATTAAGTTAGCTCTGGATGAGTGGCGACATCTTCTGGACGGGACCTGTCATCCAATTAATAGCTACATGGATCACAAGAATCTAATGTATCTACAGTTTGCTCAGTCCCGACAAGCCAGATGGTCCCTCTTTTTTGCCCATTTTAATTTTCAACTACATTGCAGGCCTGTGGACAAAAATGTAAAGGCGGATGTCCTCTCCTATGCTTCAGATACCGTAGGACTCGATCCTGTGCCATGACACATTGGGCCTCCTCACCGTTTAATTTCTGTGGCTCCTATTGACCTCAAATGCATTCTACCAGGGAAAACCTACGTACCTCCAGCCCTATGCCAAAATATCCTGAAAATGGGGACATTCTTCTCGACTGGCTGGCCACCCTGGAATCCGGAAGTCTTTTTCTCTCATTTCTCATTATTATTGGTGGCCAAATCTGTTTCGGGACATTAAAGATTTTGTTCTTGCCTGTATTACTTGTGCCTGCAATAAGACCCATGCCTTAAACCGGCCGGTCTCCTTCAACCTTTGCCCAGTTCTGAAAGACCCTCGACTCATGTTGTCATGGACTTCACAGATTTACCAGCTTCTTCTAATAACACAACCATCTGGGTAGTGACGGACTACTTCTCCAAGATGTTCCACTTTGTGCCTCTGCCCGGTCTGCCCTCTACCCCTCAACTTGCTCATCACTTCTTCCATTGTATCTACCGTTTACATGGACTTCCGTTGCACTTTGTCTCTGACTGAGGTGTTCAGTTTGTGTCAATATTCTAGCGTGCTCTGTGTAACCATCACCAAATTCAATTGGATTTTTCATCCACCTACCACCCCCACATGAATGGGTAAGTTGAGTGGGTAAATCAGGTGTTGGGGAACTAGCTGCGCCATTTTATTTCTGCCCGTCATGACAACTGGGCACAATTCTCTTATAATTCTCTAGAGTCCGAATCCAACAAGGCCTCCCCCTTCTATATTGTTTACATCCCCGACCCGACCTCCTTCTCTCCACCTCGTCTGATGTCCCCGTGGTGGATGCTCAAATTCAGGACATCAACTCTGTATGGCAGGACACTCACCGGGCCCTTCTCCTGGCTTCTTCCCGTACAAAGTTCCAGGCGGACAAGGGACGAAGAGCTCCTCCCACCTTCAACCTCGGAGATAAGGTCTGGCTCTCGGCCAGATATATCCAGCTAAAGGTTCCCAGTGTCAAGTTGGCTCCCAGTGTCTATTTGAAGTCATCAAGCATCTCAATCCGGTGTCCTGCAAGCTCCTTCTACTCCCTACTCTACGCATTCTGAACGCCTTTCATGTCTCCCTACTCAAGCCTCTTGTTCTTAACTGCTTCTCACGAAATTCTGTGTCGCCATCCCATGTGGCCAATTCAGATGATGTCTTCAAGGTCAAAGAGGTCCTTGCAGAAAAGTTGGTGAGGGGGAAGTGATTCTTTCTTATTGACTGGAAGGGGTTCAGGCCCGAAGACCATTCTTGGGAGCCAGAGTCCGATCTGTCCCCTGACCTTCTCTGTAAGTTCCGTTGGAAAAGGGTGAGACCTAAAGGGGGGTACTGTCATGGAGTGTGCTGCGACCCCCACTCTAGGCCACGGCCGTCCCCGCTCTGCTCACCCCAGCTATATCCACTACTGAGCTGAGACAGCCGCACTCCTGTTTTCTGTCCCCACTCTGCTGAGTGTTGGCATGTGTGCACCTGCTTCCTTGGGAACGCGTGGCAGCTCTTCAAGATTTAAAGGGCCAGAGTGACATTAATTGCGGGACACTGACCCTATATCTTCCTGAATCCTCCTACACCCTCTGCCAGAGTATTGGTGCTTATTACTGTGTTGTGAGAGAGTGTTCGAGAGAGTTCTTGCCTTATCTCTGTATCGGTTCTTCCTGCTATTGTTTCCTGACCATGTTGCCTGTCCCTGACTACGCCTCTGTCTAACGATTCTGTACCACGCTGCACCCCGGATGCTATCGCAAGCAAGTTATGTCAAGGGTAGTTCCCCGCTGCAGCAAATCCAACCGCTTCGCGGCGGGCTCTGGTGAATACTGGGAGATACTTAGACTCTGCTCCCTGCTGTAGCTTATACCATTGCTTGCGATGGTTCAGCGAATCCACCTACATCCACTTTATAGCATATCTACAGTTCAAACCAGAAGTTTACCTACACTACATAGAAAGACACATCTGCATATTTTTCTCACTATCTGACATGAAATCAGAATAAACCTTACCCATTTTAGGTCAATTAGGATTACCAAATTATTTATATTTGCCAAATAACATAATAATGAGAGAGAGAATTTTTAAGGCATCTTTATTACTTTCTGTAAAGTCAAAAGTTTACATACACTAAGAATCAATTTGTGACAGCCTATATGATGATGTCATGTCTTTGGAAACTTCTCATAGGTTTATTGGCAACATCTTAATTAGAGATACACCTGTGGATGTATTTAAATTCACACCAGAAACACACTTCTGTGTGTAACATCATGGGAAAGTCTAAAGAAATCAGCCAAGATATCAGGAACAGATTTGTGGACTTGCACAAGTCCTGATCATCCTTAGGTGCAATTTCCAGACATCTGAAGGTGCCACGTTCATCTGTACAAACAATTATATGCAAGTACAAAGAAGATGGGAATGTCCAGCCATCATACCGCTCAGGAAGGAGACGGGTTCTGTGTCTCAGAAATTAATGTTCTTTGGTCCAACATGTGCATATCAACCCAAGAACAAAAACAAAAGTCCTTGTGAAGATGTTACTGGAAGCTGGTAAGGTTTTGTCATTAGCCACAGTGAATGAGTACTGTATCAGCTTGGGCTAAAAAGCCACTCTGCCAGGAAAAAGTCATTACTTCAAAAGAAACATATAAAAGTCAGATTAATGTTTGCAAATGCACACAGGAAAAAACCTACGCGGGGGGGTAAACACAAGGGGGC